>NDXB01003128.1:72619-87734 GCA_002631895.1 Agapornis roseicollis
TTTTTTTTTTTTTTTTTTGCACTTGCCACACTGTTATCACTTTTGTCTGCTGGGCCATTGGTTTTGCACAGGAAGAGATAATAAGCAGTAGATAACTATCCAGATCCTCCTCTGCTGCTCATTCTTGAATGTGTGATGATTTATACTGCAGAATACTGTGCATATAGAGATTTCGATACCACAGTCTTTACTACAGTACACAAACTTCTGTCTGCAGTGCATTAAGCAACATATTCCAATATCCATAGATAGTCTTCATCAGCAATGTAAAGCTGGAGTGTCTTGCTCATAGCCTGCGAGTTAGGTGAAATTTGAAAGGGCAGTTTAGATACTGACCTAAGTCATTCTCTGTCCTCACTCTTTGAAATGAGTATCAAAACACAGATGGATTGTCCTGCTCAAAGGATCAAAGAGTTCCTCTCCCAGGTACATAAAAGGATAAAAAGATGCCGATATGCTGATACATCAAGCACTTCTGCTGGTGACCATATTCACTTATTTCTGTAGTTAATTTCTGCAGTTTTGTCAGACAATTTATACTGCTTACTTTCAATATAGGGCAGGGGTACAGGAGTTTTTATGAGTGGGATCAAAGTCCAGCAATTATTATTATTTTTATGGTACCAAAGCCATACAGAATTCTATTGGTTCTTTCTAGGATCGCTGACAATCCAATTTAGGCATAGTATAGCAAAATGAAATAAAAAAACCCCAACACAGGGTAGCTAGAAGAGAGGTAAAGGCAGAGGTTATAGCATTACAGCTACATGATTAGACATTAAAAAATTAAAATGAATAGAATAGAAATTAAATAAACTTGTGTCCTTTATATCATGGAATTTATTAATAATAACAACAGAGGTCTCTGTAATACACCAAATGAGGTTATCCTTGCTATTAGAATATCTCATTCAGAAGAAATAAAAGTTAACAACTGATCAAATCAAATTAAAATATAGAATCCCCAGCATACCCTTTCATCATACTTTAATGGCATGTAAAAGGCACATACTTAGATAACCAAGTGAATCTGAGCAAATCTTTATGCAGATGTCACAGACAAGGACTTACCTCAGCTTTTTACAATATTCTTTTGAAGAGCTGCAAATCTAAAACTAAATCCAAATGCATAATTACTTAGGGATTCTATATCCAGAGAGCTGACTCAGATCATTTGTGAGAGAAAAGCCATTTCCGTACATCCCATTTAAGTATACATTAAAAGCTTGTATATAAAGAACAATACACAGCTGAACAGTGGAATAGGAAGGGGCAGTAAAGCTTTTCTGGAAGCAATGCAAGGTATCTGAAGGAATCGGCTTTGTGTAATTATTGGGAAGGTGGATTCGAAGGATACTAATATCATCCTAAAATATTCTTTCACTGAATTACCTTTGTGTATTCATTTTTTATTTCTCTGTATAAAGAAAATCTATGTAAATTACCCTCCTGTCCTAGCTTCAAAATGCTGGAGATTGTTTCTGCCCTCATTAGGGACTGCCTGAGTTCTGCTACTAACCTAGAAGGAACAGGACTTGATTTTAATACTACTTCAGAAGCCTGCTCCAGATTCAGTTCCTAATCCACTTTCACATATAAACCACAGAAATCACTGATTTATATGAAACTGAGAGGAAGAAGATGCCTGTGATATTGCTAGGTGGAGAATCAAGGCCTAAATAATTGTAATCTCTGAGAGCTAAGAAATAAAAGAAAAACGACCCCCTTCAGAATAGCAAGAGTATTCAGCTCATCATCATTCTGCAAACTGGTACCCTTTATGGTTTTTGCTCTTTTTCTTTTCCATCCTCACTCTTCTTAATAATTCAGTACCTTCTTTCTTTAATCATATTATTAAAGGCAATGGACTGATGATTCATTTTGCTTTCTTTGCTCTCTCGGTGATGTCCACTAATGAAGACTTACTTTTTCAGCACCATTGACTCACTTATCTAAATTATTTATTTGGTTGAGCAATTCAGTGTATCAAACTGTTTTCTTTGCTCAGTGTAGCAACTACTTATGGCTCAGATTAGAGTTTCATATTGATTTTCTCCAGGAAAATGTGTATGAAATGGATTGTGCTTTAAAGTGCCAAAAGTGGTAAATGCAGGCCTGAAGAAAGTATAGATAAATGGAGAATAACAATTCCTCTTTCTGTAGCAATTTTTTACATTTGAAATAAGTAAAATACTTTTGAAAACCTTGATGGTGCTGGAATTCTCATGAAAAGGCCTATTTCTTGCTGTTCAGGTTACTCGCCTAGGGTATGAAAAGTCAGATATATGCTTTTTGCCTTTTGCATTCAGCACAGAGCTCCTATGCTGAATTCTATGGCTATTCCAAATCAGAAAAAACAGATTCAAATGCCTTCCCCTCCCAAGGCCTATACACTAAATCATCAGCTTCATGTATATCTTCAAGGAAAGAACATGCATTAAGAAAATTTATTTCACATAAAACTTCTGAGCTATTTCTCTTGGATCAGTGATTGCCATTGCTTTGTTTGTCAAGTCTAAGGAAACCTAGAGTGTTTGTAGGATATGCTGGTGAGGTGCAGCTTCATTTTATCCACCTTTTACTCTTCTATGACTATCCAAATTCATAATGCCTCCTGCAGCTTCTTTCACAGCGGATCCTACAATCTCCTCCTACTCCTATCTCCTAATAAAAATATTTTTAAAGAAGTTATTTCAGTCTTTCATATAATCCAATCAAAAGAAGTATTTGTTTCTTTCTTGGGAAAAAAGAATTACAGATACCTAAATTCTCTTCATTGTGTTCCATGTGGTATTTTGAAAGGTTATGTCCAGATTAGTAGATTTTTGAGTAATGTTCATATTACTGTTTCAAACTCTCAGCTAGAGATGATGAATACCAGGAAACTCCTCTTTCAGTTTCAAAAAGAGATGATAGGAAAAACCTTTTCCATTCAAAATCCTTGATCTGTTGTTTAGATTCCTAAGACTATCTGTACAATTTGATACAAGCTGTATGATCTGTGTAAAACAGAAACAAGGATGGGGACTTGATTGAGAATACAGAAGAGTAAAACTTGGCAGAAACTATAAAAGAGAAATGGAAAGTAAAACTTCTGATAAAATGTGACTGATAGGAAGGATCTTTATTGGCTATTTTGTTTGTTATGGGAATGATACAGAAAAAGCTTTGAATGCAAAAGTATTGGAAATGTCTTGACCTGAGACTTAGTACCACCACCTGTAGGTATCTGTGGAATGTGACTCCCAGAGAATCAAATGAAGCTCTTGCACTTTCTCCTGTAGAGATAGCAGGAATGTTTGTTCATAGGCATTGTGTGCCACTAATTATCACAGTGTTTCAGGACTTCTCAAGTAATAATAAATTTTATTTGAAAGTACATTTTCATGAAGAAAAGTTTTGCTCTCTCACTTTCATAGGAATAAACTGATGCACAGAGGAAGTCTGAAAGTCGTATTTTTATCCATACTACACCATGAAATCATTTATGTGTGGAAGATAAGATTATATTTCCCATTAGATTGGATGATATTGACCCCACCCTTGTAATCAATTACATATGGGAGCTAGATCAGCCTTTAAATGACTAATTCATGTTGAAAGAGAAACCTTTAGCAAACAAACCAAGAAACATTACTCAGATCCTTACAGAACATCATGCTAAGAAATAGATTGGCAACATTAGGTTTTCAGTGTATCCCATTATTGCTCCTTAATTCCAGTAATGCAGAGCAGATCCTTTCCTCATTACTACTGGAGTAAATTATACCATGGACACAACAAATAAATTATTTTCCATTGTCCCTGCTTATGGCAGGGGGGCTGGAACTAGATGATCTTAAGGTCCTTCCAACCCTAACTATTCTATGATTCTATGACACCATGGAAAATCGTGCACTTCGTCTCAAACCCATGCACTTCTTATCAAACCCAGTCCAGGCCATACAACCCCATAGCCTAAAGTCTCCAGCACCATTCTCTGCTGAGAAAATTGAGATGGAAAGTGTTTTGGTAATTTTGACTGATGTACTTAAGTAGATTTTATTAAATATTTATTAAATGCCTACTTAATAATACTTGGGAGTGTGACTGTTAAAATATCAATGCCATAACTTCTGAATTAGTGAAATCTCTCTACATAAATTTCTAGATGCTTCTTGCAGTGGATTTCTTCCCAGCCACCCACAGCATTGCTCCTTCTACACAAACCTTAACTCAAGATGAAAGACTAGACCTGGCACTGCCCATCTACACTCTTAAACATTCCAACAGAAAAAGCTAATCAGTACAAAAAAAGTATCAAAAACTGAGGTAGGAGAAAATTGCAGACATTCACAAGTACCCTGAGTGCAGCCCCGTGCCTCTCCTCCAAGGTATTTGACTGCCTTTTCTCAAGTCAACACAGACACAGTGCAGCTGCATAATCTGGGTTCAGACTGTTGAGATCAGAGTTGTGTGAGAAAGAACTGTAAGAAAGGAATGGTTGCATGCTGCTTTCTTGGAAGCTGCTTTCAAACCCCTGTCCTTGCCTTTGGGCCCTGTCAAGGGTCCCTGCCTATGCCTGGCCATGTACCTCACTGATCCAGACCTGACCCTGACCCACTGACTTGACTTTCCAGCTTGGACTTGTACCTGTCTCACCGCTACAGATCTGTCTGGAACCTGATGGACTGTTGGCTGATTCTCATTGCCATCACCAGTCTTGCTGGGAACTAAAGGACTGGACCTTTGTTAGTGCGATCACAACTCTGCACCTGCCTTGGGTCACCCTTGTCTCCTGGCTCGTCCTCCCTTAGACAGCATCTGGCTCTTACTGCTCCCTGAGGACATCTTTATATGCTGTAAGTAATCCAGGCCTAATACACAATCCCCTTCAGAAAATAACAGAAAAAATAGAAGACAAAAGGATAAAAGGATACAAAATTGTAAAAATCCTTTGCAGGTCACCTTGGGTATTGCTTTTTGGCAGAAACCAATGCAAGTATTTAGAGCTAAGCTAAAACCCATTGAAAACACAGGTCAACATGCAAACACTGACCCCCTCCTACAGCAGGGACAGTGAGTGCCACCTCGTCTAAGTACTTGTAAGCCGCTTGCAATAAAAAAACCTCTTAGTTTCAGTCCCCCCAAGTGTCAGTCCTATGTACTGGTTAATATTATCGAGGGAATCCTTGCCTGACAGAAAGTAATTTAGGATCCATTAAATATGATTACTTGGCCTTGAAAATGATGGATACTGAACAGAATTATAGGATCACTTTACAAAAGAAAGGTCTCTTTTACATCCTTTCTTGTGGGGCATTAAATAAAGTCTGAGAAAACTCCTAAGGGACTCCAGGCATTTATAGGTTACATTTATGAAAAGATGGATTGATATTCATATTAAAACCTCTAAAAATTTAACACGGTGATGTGGCAAGCACGTGGACAGCTGTGACGTGTCTAAAAAGTGAGTGACATGTTCTCCAACTGTTTTCCTTGCTTTGATTATACTACAGATATGAAAACTGTGTTTAATTTCTGACTAATCTTTCATGCTCTTTATTGGAATATTAACCCCAAGCGGTTTCCTAAGTTCCCCATACTCCTCACTACATCTTCATTTTTAACTGAAGTATTTATGCCAGAGGTTTTCAAAATTCTCAAGTCACTGTTTTCATCATACCCTTTACTAGCCATATGTTGAAAGTGAGTTTGTATAGAGACATTATGTGTTTATGCTGCCTTAAATGAACTGAAATCTAATCTGGAGAAGACTGTATTTTATGTACAGAGAAAGTCTGACTTCTTCATTACTAAAGGGTCTGTCCTAGAATTCAAACACACAATGAAAATAGACGGTTTGATCTTCCTCACATTTTTCCTACTTAAATTTCTGGTCAAAATTGATAATTTGAAAGCAGATAACTTTTTATTCTTTTTTCCATGGAGGAGGTAGGCTGGCTAATTTGTCCTACGGAGAAGGCTAGAAATATGGCCCCAAAAATTAGAAAAACAAGGTTTATGGATGGCTCCCTCTTAAAATAAATCATTCTCCAGACTGCAGGGAGAAAAAGGAAAAATAAAGATAATAAAATAAAGAAAAATTAAGTATTTGGCTTTGATTTTCCTCATCTGCTGTCACATAACAAGCTACCCTACAAGCCACCGTATCCTGAAATGCCCACTGATCAGTCTCCAAAAATATGGATTTAGCTTACGGAGAAATTTTAGATACTTTAACTGAATCTTCCTCATTAACCATAAGATTGCAGGTTAATCACTAAGAAAAAACCCACATCCCTCACCTACTTCATAGACGTAAACAAAATCACAGTATGGGCACAGCACAAGACATGGCCCACTGGCAAATCCTGGCTTACATGCTTTCTGGTTTGAGATGAGGAAGATCTTTAATATATTTTGGATATAAAATTTTTAGTATTGTCAATGGATTCCCTGACAACTAATTTTTGATTGTACTATATATATTGAGCACGTATCCAGACAATACAAGAGTTTTGATATATACTTTGAACATTCACGCACACTGGCATCTAAATTTTAGTTATTTTAAAAATGATATTTAATGTCATCTCAATGACATTAAATCACCTCTCTGATTTCTTAGATCTGACTACATGCAGTGCACACCTGAAGCAAGTTTGACCACTTCCAGAGGCAGCCTTCCTGCTTCTTCACATTATGTGTGATCATTTGTACCTGTGTAAACATGGCATGGTATTTTATGGGACTGCAATGCTTTAATTTATACTGACAACAGCTGCTACATACATCTAGAGCTGGGCAGATTTCAGGAAATATCTGATTCTACAGTAAAGTAGGTTAACTCGGAGCTATTTTTTTAACGAGTGAAACAGCAGCTCAGCAGCCTCATGCCTCAGGCACACATCACATACATACACATGGGTTTAAATTCCAGTTTCACCAGATTGAGAGATCTGAGCTGGGATTTTCCATGTCCCCTATGAATGCCATAGCTACTTGTTTCTTCACAAGGAGGGGTAGTGTCACTTTCCAGTTTTAATCAGGAAAAAACACACTTGACATAACTTCACCAAGAAAGATCGTGTTATGCTGGTAGATGGCTCGAAAAAAAAATTACAGTTTTAGTGGATGTGCATTTTCTGGTAAAAAGGTGGTTTCTCCAAGTAGTTCTTCACCAGTTCCATTTCTGTGAACTGTGCACTAATTTGTTGATTTTATAATATGCAAGAAAATGAAGAATAAAGGTCTTATATTACTAACTAAATTTATATGGAAACATTTCCTGTTAGCATCATTATAATTTCATAATCCTTAGCACGCAAACCACTGCAGTATTTAAACTCTCCCTTTTTTAAACAAATCTAACTGGAATCTTCCTGGAGATAACAGTACCTGAAAAGTTCTACCAGCCAAGTACAGCAGGACATGCAGAGGAACAAAATATATGTAGTTTTAAAGAAAGGAGCAGGAGGCAGCCTTTGATCTATGTACTAAAAATCTTTATTAACTATCCAATGTATAGAAATGCACATAAACCTATATTTTTAATGATGCACAGTAAGTCCTTAGACAGCAATCTTAGGTAGCTAGACTAGGTCGGAAACATATTTTTATGGTTGTGACGTAAACCCTAGCAAAGAGGAGCTTATAATGGAAGTGCTAATGCAACCTTAGCACTTCAAGTGCAAAGGGTATAATCAGATTTAAAAACAGTGGTATCTCATCTGTTAAGTATATTGTCACAAGCTGGCTGTACAACAGGAAAGCAGATGACAACGACATGCAAGCACAATAAGTCAGGATTAAGTTATGTTGTTTCCCATAGGCGTTTGGTAAGTTATAAGAATAAAATAATTACACAGTTTTCAGTGTTGTATTTTTTTTAATAAATGCTGCTATGATGCAGTATACATTTTCTCTGCACATCCCTCTCTTCTCAGTTGCAGAAGTGAACCTCATGAGAAGCTGCAACACCCAGGCTGAAGAAAACAGTATTTCATTCTGCTTCACTTGCATACTCAAAATAGTACCCTAAGTTTTTAGGCTCACAGTCTTCTAGGGTTACATACACATTTGAAATTTGGCAGTTTTTTCCTGAGGGTCAGATGTTTTACGGCACCCCACTGTGCCCATACAAACACATCTAAACATCTTTCCTTTCCCTTGAGATTATACTGAAACACAGGATTTCAAAAAAGGTTGTGAACACTGTGCTCATACATTATACTGCTCTGCTGTGTACTACATGTATTACAGGATTTCTCACGTCATGCGCTGTTGGATCCCTATCAGAAAACCATACAATTTCAGACCAGAAGAGAAACTAAACAGTTCCTGTAACTTCTCTCTCTTTACTGCACAATGATTACTGGGGTTTTGTTTTTCTTTCTTTGTGTTTTTTTTCCCTAAACAGTGACATTTTCAAGATACAGGTAAATGGAATGAAAAAAACACTAAAGACCTGATATTTTTTACAGTGATTAATACAGGTAGGCTTCTGAATAAATATCCAAAGTTGTGCTGTGACATTAAAACAAAGATTCTGAAGATATGGATAAAGATATAGCTCATCTTGCTTGAAACATTGAGTGGGACTGAGGGGAATCCTGTGGTCCACTCTGACAAAAACACAGGATGATGCAGACCGTGGTAAAGAGCAGTAAAACCGTTATGAATTGGTCAACTCTGACTATTACTGATTAGTAGGTAACTATGGCAATGTGTTCGCAATTAACCATTCAATTAGATGTTTGCAACTATTGAATGAGTGCCTTTTCTCTAACTCATAATCCTGGGTAAATATAAGAAAGAGGTCCTGTTGGCTTGTGGTCATTGCGCTCCCAAAATGTACCAGGACAAGTAACGGGGTACATGGAATTAATTTCTTTCCACTACAGTTGTCATCATTCAATAACAGAAAGAAAGCCTTCTCTTCAGACTGGTGTTTTCTAATCTTTCTATGTATCGCATGAGTCTCTGCCAGGTGATTCCTAGGTGCTAGGATTGCCCACTTCTTCATCTGTTCATTGGCAGAACTTCTACAGGTTATGAAGTCTTAGAATCATAGAATAGTTAGGGTTGGAAAGTACCTTAAGATCATCTAGTTCCAACCCCCCTGCCATAAGCAGGGACAACTCACACTAAACCATGTCACGCAAGGCTTCATCCAACCTGGCCTTGAACACTGCCAGGGATGGAGCACTCACAACCTCACGGGGCAACCCATTCCAGCATCTCACCACCCTAACAGGAAAGAATTTCTTCCTTATATCCGATCTAAACATCTCCTGTTTAAGTCTGAACCTGTTACCCCCGTCCTGTCACTACAGTCCCAGCATCCCTATAGGCCCCTTATCTTATTCTTTTTGAAGTTACTAGGCTGTTACTAAAAAGGAGGGTAGTTTTATAACAGACATCCCATGTAAACCTGAAATTCATCATAGTATGGCAAAACTGTGTCATGCTTTTGATGGACCAAAGACAGACTAAAAAGTAGAAGCAGACCAACTTCATCTCCCCACATATTAAATCAACAATTTGAATGGAAAGCTACCAAACAGGCCACAAAGCCCAGGAAGTTGTTCATAATATTAATTGCTCTTGACTAAGAGATGAAGCAGAAAAAGCTGCAAGATAAGGAATGCATCAGGGTTTTCAGAATACCTATGTGGCAATGATCACACTGCTGGGCAGAAGCAGTCTCAGTGTCAGTTTGGAAGCCAAACACATCACTTACCCATACTGTTTGACCTCTGAAAGTTTTGAGGGTGACCTCTGGGCCACTCAGTACCGCTAGGAAGGAAGCTTCATGTTCTGGCTAACTCAAGGATGCATTTTATGTGAAGACAGGTCCTGGAACTTCATGCCTAAGCCTGGCAGCTTACTTATGCCATCAATCTGCGCAATGATGTCAGATGGCTGATGTTAAGCAAACAAGGTAGTTTGGACTTTGTCATAGAAAGGTCCCAACTTCCTCACTAGGGCAAAGATAGACAGGGTTTGTGAACAGATGAAATTCAGGTTGTCAAAAATGGAACTAATATTACTTCCAGATTTTAAGAGGATCACACATAGATCTTAGGATCGACCAGACATCCAATCTATATTTCTTTGCTTAAAGAACTTCAAGAATACTTAACTACAAATAGAACGCTGAAAACTTCAATCACATATGGCAAAAGATAGACAAAAAGGGAGGAATGGGACCCTGAAAAATCAGCGTCTTCTCAAATGCAGAAGGCTGTAAACAGCTGTAGGGTACCATTTAAGTGGAAATGTGCTAGACTGTCGTGACAATTCTGGAGTAGTAAAGGACACAAATTAAAATGTGGGCTGACATGAGTACCCATAATATATTATGATAATTGGAGGACTTGGAGGATGTGTAAAATTTACAAATTTTCTATGTTCCCAACTGTTTTCACTAGTCGTGTTAATAAGGCAATTTAAAGCTGAAATCAGCACGGTGAAGCACTGTGAGATAGAAAATATCTTTTACCTTAATATCTAATCCTTCAGATCTTGTGCAAGTAAAACTCTATACTTAGAAGCCAAAACTTCTCCAGCTTAATAATTTTATGCTCTCTGCAATGGGACATCAGCTGACATTAACCTTATCTATTAAATTTCAACATGTTACTGGAGTTGTCAGAAACACTTTGGCTACTTGTAACTCTAGTGAATTCCTAGTTCCTGATTTTCAAGTAGCTTTATGATGAAGATTCCTGAACCTGAAGATAGCTCTACTGTCTTTTAGAAGACACGCACAGGCATCTGGTTGTGGAAAGGCTTGCAAGAATGAGCCTAGAGTGTTACTAAAGTCTTGATCTTGCAATTTAAAACACTTTATTATTACTTACCGTGGACAGATAATCACACCATCTGCATCTCACTGCATTTACATGAAATGATGCGTCCATTCTTTTTAAATTACAAGATCAGATCTAAATGAAAATATTATATTACAAACCATAATAATTTGAATTGGCAAGATTCTCTGTGGTGTGGAAAAAACTAATTGTATTAGTGGACAAGAGTTTTTGGGCAAGTCAGTACAGACACACTGGAATTTACTCATAGAAAGAATTTCCTGCACATCAAATCAAATTTCCTGCTGTCACAGGTGGTCAGGTGTTTCATATACCACTTCCATTGTATTTCTGGAAAAATAGACATACAATTCTCCTAACTGTCATAATCTCAAGTTTTGCTTCTATTTGAGATTTCCCATCTCCCTTTCCTTTCACCTGTCTTTTGATCCACATTGAAAACTGAGGCAAAATCATAGAATCATAGAATGGTTAGGGTTGCAAAGGAACTTAAGATCATCTAGTTCCAGCCCTCATGCCATGGGCAGGGACACCTCACACTAGACCATACCGCCTGAGGCTCCTTGCAACCTGGCCTTGACCACTGCCAGGGATGGTGCAGTCAACACTTCTTTGGGCAATGGGTTCCAGTGCCTCAGCAACCTCACAGTAAAATGTTCAAATATATTTTGAATGATGCGTAATTTATCCCCCATTGCTCCTTCATCTTCAGTGCACAGCGATCTCACTATTCTCTTAAATTTACATGGCTGAAGAAACTTTTGCTATATATTTTTTAAGACTCATAACATTTGACTTTTGGCAAATCTTATCTTACCACTATACTTACCACCACTGAGGTTTAGCTTTACTTGTTGATCATTATTTGATTTAATTAATTCTCCTAATTTCTTGAAGTTCATCCTTTCTTTTGAATTATAAAACCTAAAGACCAACCTCTATTAATCCTGCAGTTAACCTAAATGTAATATATATGTGATCACTTAAAAGAAGTTTGCTTTTTTATGACCAACTGTTCTTTAATGCACTTACGGCTTGCAAAAACCAAATGTAAATAAATTCTAAAATATAGTCAACTATAATTGATTCAGTAAACATTCAGTATTGTCAACCACATCCAGGAATAACTGGCTCCAAATATTATTATTGACACTCATTTCCCAGGGAGTGGCACAGAAACTGTACATGAGTAATTCTAACTACTGTGTTTTCAGCTAATGTATTTCTCCTTAAATCAAGCTGTGGCCGCACAGAACTAGAAGCCAGTTTAACTGCTAGCCCCTTTAGTCTTTCAAGACTCCATACTTTCCTTTCTCTTGTTCTAGTTCCAGTGCTCTTCAAACCTTTAATAAAACCATTTCAGAAAAATCAATGACAAATAAAAAGCTTTGCTCTGAAAAAAAAAATATAAAAGTTTGTTGATGAAAAATTCAGGAAAATTTAAGTCCTTTGTAGACTTAGGTCAATATTCCCAGTGAAACCACAGGTTTAAGAATATACAATTGCAATATAATATAGCTGGATTCCATGTCTTTCTCTAAAAGTACACATTCGTAGGCAGGTAGATGCTTCTGCTTCCTTGACTAAATAGGCCTCAGAAATTAACTACTTCTGAATGTAAGAACCTACACACTCCATGACGAGAAAGCAGTTTTAAAAATGAAGTATTACAAGTCCCTTACATAAACCTTAAAGCTAATAGCAATATCCATGGGATTCCACAGATATTGCTGAGGCTTTAAGGCACCTCTGGAAATTATGTAGTGCAAGCCTCTGCCCAAAGCAGCCAGCTAGAGCAGGTGGCTGGCTCAGAGGCAGGTCCACCTAGGTACTGATTATCAGCAAGGATGGAGACTCCACCAACTCTCAAGGAAACTTCTTCCAATGATTTACCATACTCAAAGCAAAAACCAAAGTGGATTCATTTCGGATTTTTTTTTTTCATTTTTAGGTGAAATTTCCTGTATGTTAAACTATGCCTTTTGTCCTTTCAGTGGCCACCATGGAGAGCAATCCAGCTCTAGCTTCTTTACACCTATTATGTATTTATACACATTGATAAGGTCACCACTAAGTCTTCTCTTCCTGAGGTTAAACAGTCCCAGCTCTCACATCCTCTCCCTATATAACAGATGCTCTCTAATCATCTTAGCAACTTTTTCCTGGACTCATTCCAGCATGTCCATCTCTTGTACTGGGGAGCCCAGCAGTGGACACATTACTGAGGACATGTTTTACTTATGTTCATTTTACTGGTTCCACGAAAGGAATTAATTTCTGTCTTACTTGTAGCCATTTTCAGCTCCACCCCTGTATACATACATATATACCTTAGCATGGTATGACACAGTTTAATGTTTCAATGTTGTGAAAAATGCTTTATCCCACAGAGACCACCTAGGCTAGAAATGGCACCAAATGTGCAAAGTCAGAAACAAAAACTTACATATTATACACAATATATTATAAAAATATATATTAAATATATATTTATATATATAAAAATATACAATATATAATATATATAATATATATTTATATATAAGTAAATATATTATAAAAAATTATAAAACTTACGTACTATAAGCAATTTGATATCGCATTTGAAATTTTTCACTTCTAAATCATTAGAAATTGATTTAAATTGAAACAGATGAAACTACAGGAAGGGGGTGAAGAGGAGAACTTTCTATAGAGTATGTCAATCTGTAGATTAATTAATACATTGATTGCATTTGAGAGACTGCATGTACCTGTCTTCCCACTGAGATACCCAAGGTGCAATCAGTGGTAATTTAAAAATCAATTGCTCTTCTGTAGTAATTAAATTTGTCCATTTAATCAGATATAATTAATAGATCCTGGAACTAATTTGAAAGCAGGGATTCTTAAGGGATTCTAGACATTAAGGGCTGTGAGCCAGCAATTTGTGGATTTTTTTACTCAACAAATGAACATCTAAATAAACTGGTTTATGTATTAGTTCTAAATACACTATACCAGATATGAAATTTATCTTGAAATATATTGTTAGACAAAGCTAAAAGTTAATGGAAGTGCTTGTATCTAGGCACAACTGTATTTTAAAGGTATTTAAATAAAATTATTCTTACATTTCACAAACCTAAATGTGCTACCTAAAAAAAATCAGCATATTCTCTTGAAATTTCACTTGCTTGAAATGTTGCTCTTGTTTTCTATAAGTTTAGTTGAATAAAGTTTACCTTCCTCAAAAATGCATTAAAAGTTGCTTTTTGTTTTGAGCATACAGAGAAAATTTACAGAGCTTCTACCACACATAATGCTTAATCAAATAAAATATGATACTTTCACATGTAGAATATATATTTCTGAGATTCATTAAACAACTATCTCCCCTCAAGGCAACTCATTGTTATGCACCAGAGGGCTTTATGATGGACTATTTAGGGGAAAAAAAAAGAAAAGAAAAGAAAGAAACGGAAAAAAGGCAGAAAATAGGACAAGAGAAAAAAGGAGAAACCTAAGATAATCTTGAAATGCATATTCACGGTTTTAAACATCTTTCCAATTTATTTAACCCCCTAGGTGGCATTAATTGACACATTAACAAGTTATATACTTGTTATGTGCCTATTTAGCCTAGAATTCAATGAAAATAACACCAGGGAAATCATTGCAAAACACTGCATATACAGCACATGTTTAAAGTAGGGAACACCTAAAGCATACATAATATTAACGATAAGGTGTTGCAGTTAACTCACAGACTGCCCCTGCAGCTCACGTAATTGAATTGTCAACTGTGAATTTGCAGAGGCAACTTTACCATATTTTAAGGCAAAATCTTATAATTCGTAAAAATTAAAGACAATTTACATTTATTTGAACAAGATCCAGTTTTCCATATCAATATACTATAGCATACACCCACAAAAACAGTAATTACTCAATTTTTGTTAACATTAAAACTGAGAAGCTAATACTTCCTCCAAATGGTGTCTATTCTATAATAAGTAGAGTAATATGCATTTACAATAGTAGGGTAAAAGAGTTACATAGCTTATTTTGTTGTACCAAGTGGGAAATAAAGTTTTCTTTCACAAATGAAGGCAACAAATAAAGTTGTCTTTTCAAAAATGAAGACAACTCAGCATTTCAGGATCCCAAAATTCAGTTCTAGCTATTGAGACTATAGTATTGTCAAATTTTTCTTTAAGGAAAGTTCAGGAATTCTTTCACTGTTTATTTTTCATGCTTTCTTTTCTTTGAAAGAAAAAATGTAAAAAAAAAGAAAAAGAAAAAAAAAGAAAAAAAAA
>NDXB01003128.1:87858-117817 GCA_002631895.1 Agapornis roseicollis
AAAAAAAAAAAAAAAAAAAAAAAAAAAAAAAAAAAAAAAGAAAGAATCTTACGTATAATACTGCAGGTATCACAAGAGCCAGATCTGTTTAGCAGCTTGAGTGCCAAGTCAGATAACAATCATGCAGATTGTTTCAGTATCATCCTCTTTTATTTATCTATTAAATATAACCTAATCTAGACAAATGAAACAACCAAAACACACACATTTTCAGTATGTAGAGAATTGTTACAGAAATGTTAAGATCAGTGTGTGTGGTGAAGGAATAGTAGTATCTGGGTGCGGAAACATCAGAAGGAAATAGCAGCTGGAGAACGTTTTGAGGAATGGCCTGTATTCATAGCACATAGCATCAAGATCTTAGCACATATCTACCTACAGTTTAGCAAGACACCCAGATCAGGAGGCAAAGGGCAGTAATTCCCAGTGACTTTGGAAGTGGGATGGGATGGTGAAAATAATCATGGTCAGGTTACAAAAAGCCATACCCAAAACCAAGATGTGGCAAGAAGGTATAAAGAGATGACTGCGGTTAGTTTAGATTTTAGATAACAGCACCTTCCCCCAATAGGAGGTCTTTCATTGTCACTACAATACTGCAATACTGTATTTTCTACAAACCCTATGTATTTTATTGTTTGGCATATAAAAGCAAATAATCAATTTTGTATGTTCACAGCATTTCCTACAAAAACATATTGCATCAATTCACTTGTTTTGGTATAACTGGGCTAAGACTGAATTTAGTATTTTTTGATTATGCTCTCTGCTAACTCCCAGAACTATACAAGCAGATCCTCAACTGGTATTCATTAAAACCAGGACAGCTACCACACTCCACACCAGCTGTGGATCTGCTACATTAGTTTGTTAGCAGGCACAAGCAGAATTCAGCTGCTTGTGCATCTTGCCTTAGACCAGGTCAGAGGCCTCATGAAGAACAGACTGCTAAGGCTGGATATACTTTAAAATGAAAGAGATGCTTAAAAAAAAATTATATATATATATATATGAAATCAGGTGATCTCCAATTATTAAATTATTCATAACTTTTCTGAATAGCTTTATGAGATTCATCTCGCCAGTATCATTCACTTTCTAAAGGTGAGAAATAGCATCTAGAACAGTAAGTGGTCTGCTTGCGGTCATACAGGGTTACCAGTCTTCAGCCATAGGCTGTCCCAATCCCCAGTTTGACTACAAGACTTGGCTGTCTTCCAGTGAGGTTAATAAATGATCTTACACTATCGAAGTAACAATCAAGACTATTTAAGCTGTTTCTCCTAGCATTTAAGTTTAATTGCAAGCAAATTTTGTTCTGCAATGTTAAAATTCATCTTATGTGTTGCAAGCTAGGTTGGATATTATTTAGTACCGCTGGTGATGAGACTTGATTTTTCATACTTCTAAACTAAGAAGTAATGATTGTTCTACAGACAGTTGTTTCTGGATATCAAAAAGTACATCTCCAGGACATATCTGCAGAGATACCAGGGCCTGAAAATTATCTTATGTTTAGGCCTGTGAGTGCTGTCAACTTCTTTTTCATTGACATATACAAAATTCAGGAGTAAATTGTATATATACATATATATATACCAACAGCATGTGGAAGAGGTGATTGGGTGTACATTCTATCCCAAATTGGAATTTTGATTATAAAAGTCTGTTATTGTTTAATCAACTTGCATCATACTGAAATGGCTTGTACTACATAAGCTACACATCAGAGGAGATGACTGATTTCCAGCTTAATTCTTTAATAAAAAGGAGACATAAATTACTATGATTCTGTATTTCTCTTTTTTTCATTGCAAGTAGGAAGTGTTCTGCCCCATGAGTGACAAGCACAGTATTGGCCTTTTAGGCCCCTGGGTATGGCTTAACAGTGGATTTGTCACACTGATGCGCAGACAGACTGCACAACTCCTTAAAGTTGTAAAGTAGGTATGCTTTTTATTCAGCGCTGAGGTGCATTCGTATTATAATGAACTAGAAGGTCCTTTGCGCCTGCGCAGTGCCCCTTCTGGTCATGGGCAGGGGTCTCGAGATGAAGTAAATGAGTCTTCCTCCTCTGAATAGGGGTCTTCAAGATGAAGTAAATGAGTTTTCCTCTTCTTAAACTTTTCACCTTTTGGTCTTCACGAATGTCCTCCGGTGTCCAGACCACAGTCCATCTGCTTCTCCCCCTTATCAACAGGACTAAGCGTCTGCTTCTTTTCCTTATCAATAGGGGCTGGCATCTGCTTCTCCCCCTTATCAATAGTAGGTGTGATAGGTATTCACAACAGACAATGCTTCCTTTTTCCCAACTTCTAGTCTTCACACATGCCCTCAGGGCTGGTCCCTGTCTGCTTCTCCCCTCATCAATAGTAGGCATGATAAGTACTTACAACAGACAAGACTTTGAAGCAAGCGAATTTCTCTAACCTTCTTGTACAACCCCTCTGTACTACCCCTGTATCAACACGACAGGGTAACCCTACCAGCACACTTTAACTGCAGACCCCACAACCACAGGGAACCGGTTACTTGCTTTTAGGAAGCTTAAGTATAAAAAGTGTCTTATTTATAGGGCATAACGTATCTCCAGAGACTGATAATCGATCAGAAGAGCCAGGGAACACTTTCTGCCCGGACACACACAAAGCCAGGAGGCTCCTGTCCCAGACCCGGCCCGGCCGCGGCCCGGCCTCTGACCGACGGGAGGCGGGGCCGGATTGCGCGGGGGAACGGAAAGCTCCGGCCCGGGTTTCCCCGCGTCTCGGTGCCATCCGGGGGGAAGAGTTTAGGCTGCAGCAACCCGGGAACGACGAAGAAGGTGGACATGCGGTAGCTATTTCTGTAGGTTGCTCCCTTCTTTGCCCCAGTTCTCCTCGGCCATCGGTCAGGGCTGTTGGGTTGGTTACGGCCCCAGCATGGCGCTGCCGGCCGGCAATACAGTGTATGTCGGGGCAGAGCCATGCCAGTGCCGGCTAGTCGGCGGGCAGGGGTGTCGCTGCTGGATGGAGGACCCGCAGCGGACGGGATGGAGGCCGGGACGGTGCGGCCCCAGCGAGGAGACCGCTTTCCGAGCGTGGCCGTGTGCCTTTTGGCGCTATGCCGGCCGAGAGAGCCGCCTCACCAGTTGCTTTTAAATTTCTAACTGGATTTAAGTGTATTCTGCTGGGGGATGGTGTCTGCCCCAGGGGTCTCAGGCCCCTTCGGCAGAACTTGGGTTTGTTCTTATATTGGCCCTGCCGGGCCGTCATGTGTCTCTTGTTTTGCTCCAGAAAATGCTTTGAAAAATACAGGGAAAGTGTGTAAGAACGAGAGGAGTTCGTTTTGAGGAGCCGTAACATCATCATCATGGCTTGACTGTGTGACTTGCAGGCGAAGGCTACGTTTCTGGTGTGATTGGTTGCCCCATCGCGGGAAACTTTTCCCTAGGGGAAGATGGTGAGGTAATCTAGACTGCGATGTGCTTGCGTCAGCGCTTAGGTTCCTACCTCTATTGCAAGCTACGCATTTTGTATATCAGCAGCTAGATTTGTAGTTAATGTTGCAAGAGACACATTATGTTTCTTCACACGTTCATTGTTATAATTTATTTTATTTTAACTGGAAAGCTCTAAGTGTTAGCTTATCTCAAGGATCTGAGGGTATACTAATAATAATGTGGAAGGATTCTTCAGTGATAAATTCGGAAATATATTGAGTTTTCAATTCTTAAGTGCCTTGTTTTGAACTACATTAATGAGTTATAGGAAAACAAGGCAGAATATTTATCTTGTATAGAGTCAGCTCTGTGGGTGTGGGAATTTGAGAGGTGTTTGTACAACCATTTTTAGAGACTTCCAGTGTTGGTGGTAGAGCAGTCTCCCCATGCAACTTGTATGCTTACTAAGAAAAACTTTGAAACTGTAAGGACAGTAATGTACTTGAATCCTTCCTGCTATAATTTGAAGCCATTTCTAGTCACATCTGTAAATGGCATGGGGAACAACTTTCTTTAAAGCTGGCTCTTATGTTTGGATTTTTGGGGAGCTTTTTTTTTTTCTTTTCTTTTTACTCAGGTCTGTTCCTTAAACATTCTCAGTTACTTTAAACTTTTCATGTATGTTATGCATTTAAGCTCTGGTGATTCTTGATCCTCTTCTCTGAATTCATTTTAATTATTTTATAATGTCCTGGGTTCAGCAATTGCAGTCAGTTTTTCTCCTCCTTAGTAGCTGGTGTTTTGACTTAACCCAAGGCTGATAAGGCCGATGTTTTTGGTTGTTGCTAAGCAATGTTTGCCCTGACCAAGGACTTTGTGAGCCTCATGGTCTGCCGGGGAGGAGGGGAGGCCGGGAGGAAGGAGGGACAGAACCCAAACTAACCAAAGAGGTATTCCATACCATAGCACGCCCAGGAGGTAACTGGGAGTTACCTGGAAGGAGAGGGAACTTCCCGGTCGGGCTCGTTTTCGGTGGGTGGTATTGTACCCTCTTCCCTTGTTTTCCTTATTGTTATTATTATTGGTGATAGCAATAGTGATTTGTGTTATACCTTAGTGACTGAATTGTTGTTGAATACCAGTTCAAATGGGACAGATCTGTGCTTGAAATAGTAATAACTCTTACACTACTTTATATCAGAAGACTGCTGTTTTCTGTAAGGATTATATATTACAATGGCTTGTCCATCATTTTTGACCCATTTTCCTCTCCAAATTCTCCTAGTTCTTCAAGGCCTCTAAAAGCAATTTCAGAAGCTTGAAGCAAAGACAGATAATGGAGTTTCATTTTCTCAGGTGCCTTCTCCAGCCATGTTGACTTTAATTGTCCACTGTCATTACAAGATGAGGCATGCATCTAGTCCACTGAAATTAATTCCATGTATCACAGTTTACTTCTGTCAGTTGCACTCAGTCATACTAAATACTAAAATGACGTTCAAAACAAGACTATGAAATATGATTTTCTGATCAGGAGGCTTTTTCAGTATAGCAACTATTGGAAGTATCTAAGGAGCAGAAACTGTAAAGACCTACATGGCAGGACCTAGTGGATAGATGAGAATACAACTATCTGAGGCTCTGTTTGAAACAGCAGTTAAGGCAGGACATAGATTGTCTATTCAGTTCTTCAAATGTGCTAGGGACTGCTTTTTGCCTCCATGCAGTGGAAGAAATTACACAGAAAGTAGCTATTTTAGATTGTCTCAATTTGAAGGAAGTATTCAAATCTGGGTAGAGTACTCTAGCTGAATTGTACACAGTAGTGAGTAGTATGTAAGATTTATGTGCCATCAAAACTTCTGTTTATGCATCCTAGTATGGATGGCATGCTGCTGGCATACTCAGCTTATGTTCTGGCTTAGACTTCAAGGGCATTTATGCACAGCTATAACCCAGTACGTTGTTCCCTTCCAGCTGATTATTCTTGCCTAAATTGAAGACCTGGTATTTCTTCTTATTAAAGTGCACTTCGTTTTTGGTTTGTTTGTTTGTTTTTTTTTTTTGTTTTTTTTGTTTTTTTTTTATTAAACCTCTCCAATTAGTAAAGACTAGATTAGAATTCAGAATTTTCTTTTATTGTGTTTCCATTTTGTTGCAGTTTGCTGCCATCTGTAATAATAGTAAACATAAATATTTACTTAAACATTAAATAACACTAGATTTAGGAGGGTTCTCTATGGGCCTTCAATGGCCTGTATTACTTCTCGATTCTGTTTTTCTGCATCACCTCACAGCCAAGATGAAAAGTAGTGCCAATTTAAAATTAGATTGGACCTATGTCACAAACTAAATCCTAATCACATAGGGAAGAAATAACTAATCACATAGGGAAGTACATTTTCTGACTTTAATTAGGACAAGTTTGTGTGCTTCCAGGCCTGGCAGGAAACAATATTCCAAGATGGTCTTTTTGCTCTGTAATGATTAGCAGCAGCATGTTTATTCCTTAGATGTGGAAGTCACAGAGCACCCTGAAATAGATGTGCAGAAGTGTGTCCTGAGTAAATAGGATTTGAAAATACATTTGGGCCATACTGTAATGCCCATCTTAGCTCCTTCTTCCTTCCCTTGCATCTGCCAAGTTTACCTTACCTGAGCCTTCCATCTTTCACAGGGCATGAAGGCTGCAGCCAGCTCTACTCTGCTTTTGACACCTTGTGCTACAGAGCATTTTTCTCATTCACCAGATAGAATCTTTAAAAAATTTATAAGCTAAATACAAAATCCCTTGTGTAATATGTCACAGCTGTCTCTTATTTTGGAATTTTTTTTTTTGCATGTCACTATACTGTTTGAGCCTTTTCCTGATGTGTAAATTAGAACTGTATGACAGTATGTTAACTAAAATTCGTCACTCTTTACAGTTCTTTCTCAGGAGGTTTTTCTTCCCTGCTAGTGGAGGCTGCCTGGAGGAGTACAGAAACTTTCAGCATAGCAGAGAAGCTTTTCTCAGCCTACCTGTCTCTAGTTTCACAGTAGCACAAAATAGAAAGCATTTGGTGTCACACACTTACTCTCTGTATAAACTTCCAGTTTTCACATGATGTGATAACTGGGAGGAAAAGGGGGTTTCCTAAAAGCATTGTGTTTTTTTACATGTTCAGAAGAAGACTGAAACTGAGTAGCTGTTAAAATTCAACAGGAAAAGAGAATAAGAAAAAAGGGAAAGTTGACTTTCTGAACTCTTTCAGCATTGATAAATGTTATCCCGAACTACTTCAGTGAGATTAGGTGGCAATTGCATCTAAGGCATACATCCAAATGTTAATTAATAAGGCCTACAATCACATAGGAACGTGTTCCTCCTCTTAACACCTGTTAGAAGTGAAATGATCCTACCAGATGACCAGGTTTCTCTCTTTTAAGGTTAAGGGAAGTATTGGTTCACCAAATATTTTAAGTCTTTTGTGTATGTGGCTTGAATCTTATTGTAAGTTGCAGTAGGCTTTTACTCTTTGAAATGGACTTTCCAAATATTTCTGGATTTTTAAAACCTAGGGACATTATCTCTTTGTGAAGAGATGGAGCTTTTGGAGATACTGAGTAAATTATTTTTTTTTTCTTTTAATAATACCGCAAATGTGGTTAGTAGAAATGTCTTGTGCATCTTAAAGTTATTACAAGTCCTAACTATTATGTTGTTGCTTTAAAGATTGCTCCCCCCATCTGTTTTGTCCTTTTTATAAAGAGATATATGTAATGCAATAGAGGTATTTTTATTCTGTTGCGCATACTGCGGAAATACTTAGTCTGATTTACTACAGTTTAGGAAGGATGTGACCAATTTAAGTAAGTCCAGAGATGCTTAAAAAGACCAATCTGTTTGGTTTTGGTTTTTTGGAGGTTTTTTGATTTTAGTTGACCTAAAAACAGTACTTTTAGAAAAAAAAAGAGTTTTTCTAGTTTTGAAAAAACAAAGTCCACATGAGAGAAAGGAGATTTTAAATACACAAAGTGGGTGGCAGAGAACACTTCTTATTTATTTTCCCGGTTCACAGGGGAAAAGACTATGACAATAACTTTGTAGTGAAGAAAGGCTCAGCTGAGTGCAAGGACAAGCTTCATGAGAGGGTGGCACATTGGAACAGGAGCCCTGCTGAGATTAAGGAATCTCCTTAGCAGAAGTTGAGACTGCTTTGGAAACTGTCCAGACATGAGTTGGCCTCACAGTAGAAGGCTTGGACTAAATGGTTGTTGTTTGTATATATATTTTAATAACATTTCATGAACTGTGGTACTTGCAAAGTCATTCTTTTCAGTTTGTAAGTCATTACACCTTAGCTGAGAAACAGTAGCTTGCCTAAGTGTGTTCTGTCTGTTGAAAATTCAAGTAAAATTAAAACTACGTAATTTTGGCTTAGACTAAGACAATTTATTGTAAAATCCTGTGGTTTTTGGGTTTTTTAGGGGGTTGGTTTTTTTTCATTTTTTGTTTCAAGAATGTGCTTTATTTGTAAATAAATATCATAATGTAGCTGAACTGTATATTATTTGGAAGTATAGCTTGAGCGTGACTTAAACTTGTTTGTTGCTTCTGGAAAATAGTGTAATTTTTCCATATCATGTAATATAATGAGTAATTGTCTGTTACAAGGAAATCTTAAGCATTTCAGGCAAAGCTAAATCAGGAGTATTCTAATCTGGATGCTTTTGGTCTCTCATAAAAAATGAGACAAGTGTAGGCAATTATGTAGGAATGTAGTCTAAAATAGTGCTCTGTTTCTTATTTTAGGGACCTGTGGGATTTAAGAATATTTCGCGTAAGAAAATTTGCTGCTTCTACAGCCTTCCATCTTAGTGTGCAGTTGATGACTTCACTTGAAATACTGAAGAACAGTAAGCACAGTGTAATTGCTTTTCAAAAATGTTAAAAGTTCAGCAGTGCGTAACAGCTGATGGGATACCCAAGAAAAAGCCATATATTTGTGACATTTGCTATAAGCAGTTTGAAACTCCGTCAAAATTAGCTCGGCATTATCTGATACATACTGGTCAAAAGCCATTTGAATGTCATGTATGTCATAAAACGTTTAGGCAGCTAGTCCACCTGGAGAGGCATCAGTTAACCCATAATCTACCCTTTAAGTGTATTGTTTGTTATAGAAACTTCAGAAACTTAATCACTTTCTTAGAGCATCAGCAGCATCATAATGAAAATTACCAGAACGATACCAAGCAAGCAGAAACCTTTGTGAATTCTGAGAAAGACATGGTCACTTGTGGCATATTTCAATGTTCTGTGTGCCAGAAATCTTTTACAACTGAAGAGAGTTGGATGCTGCATCAGTGTCTGAAGGCAAATTTTCTACATCATGCTAGAAGGAGAAAGGAAAGTCATGCTTGTGAATCATGCAACAAGACATTTCCATCAAGATCTAAGCTAGAAAGACACTTCCTGATTCACACTGGCCAGAAACCCTTTAAGTGTTCTTCATGTGGCAAATCTTTCAGACAGTCAACACACTTGAAAATCCATCAGCTCACACACACAGAAGAAAGACCTTTTCAATGCAGCTTTTGTCAGAAAGGGTTTAAAATACAGAGTAAACTCATGAAGCACAGACAGCTTCATGTCAGAAATAGGATTTTTCCCAACATTGTATACAAAGCAAAGACCCTTAAATATCCCAGAATGTGTAATCTTTTGGAAGGGAAGATGGATAATTTTGAAAGTGCTGACACCTGTGAGTCACAGAATGACCCACATGGTGCTCAGTTAATCTATATCGTACCCTTTCAGTGCCCAGCATGCGAGCAGTGTTTTGAAACAGAGCAGGTCCTAAATTTGCACAAATGTTACCTGAGAGATGGCAAAAGTTCAAATAATAGTATAACGGCATGCAGCCGCTCAGTCAGCATGAAAAATAAGATCCTGAAGAAGCTGAAGTGTACTGGTGGAAAAGCAACAGATTTTTCTCTGACTGACAGAAAAAAATCAAAATCAGGTCACTTTAAAAGTCGTGACCTGGTTGCAGCTAGAGATCAGGGCTCTGATCAGCGTGCTTCCACTAAACCTTTCAAGAGTTGCCATCGCAGGCTTGACATACACAAGGCACCTAGTAATCGGATGAAAAGAACATTTGCTGTGCCGTTACCTTGGCAAGAGCACCCACAACCTCGCGACTTTGGAATTAATATAACAGGTATGCTTACTGGTAAAAGCATGTTAAGCATCAGTGATTCACTGGATAATAAAAAGAATGATTTTTATGGTTCATCAGATGACGGTGTCTTTGATAATCCGGAAGTACTTCAGAGTGCTTTTTCAGCTTCTGCTAAAAATGTACATGACAGACACAAAGTGTGTAAATGTGACAGATGTGAAAAAATCTTCCCGTCTTCATCCAAACTTCAAAGACATTATCTTATACACACGGGACAGAAGCCCTTTGGCTGTAATGTTTGTGGGAAGACATTTAGACAGTCAGCTCACTTAAAAAGACATCAGCTCACCCATACTGAAAAGAAACCCCATAAAAGCCCTGTTTGCCAGGTAGAATTTGAAAACCTGAGCAAACTTTTCAATCATCAGGGAGATCATATTGAATTTAAGTCTTCTCAGCCTGTGGGTTATTCAGATTATTCTCAAACACCTTCACAGGCATCTGGCTTTCAAGAATTTGAGCTGATTCAGTCAAACCAAGCAGCTGAAATCAAAGTTGAAATTAAGTCGGGGGACTTTGTTCTTGATACCAGCAGTAGAATACAGCCGTATTTGTCTAGTAAATCGTTGGAAATGGAGCAAAGCAGTTATGGCTATTGGCACAATTTTTCTGAAGGTACTGAAAAAAGCAAAGTTGCTAACAAACTGTATCAGTGCAGTATCTGTTTTAAAACTTTTAAATCACCTTCTGATCTTGAAAGACATTACCTAATGCATGCTGGACAGAAGCCGTTTGAATGTTTTGTTTGTGGTAAAAATTTCAGGCAGGCCCCACATTTGAAAAGGCATCACCTTATTCACGCTAAAGAGAGTTTAAAGCTGAGTTCCACTGAGCAGCAGCTGGAGAATGTACTGTTTTTATCAAAACTGGATAAAGTCCTATGAAACTGTATGTTAAAATTTTGGGTTACATTATTATTAAAAGGCTTATGTTAAACTGACCAACTGACTGAAAGAGATTATCCTTTTCTGTTATGGAGATGACCTGTGGAAGAATTTATGTACTGTCTTCAGAACTGTCTACTTGATGTAATTTGTGATAAATGTGAGGAGATGTTTAAAACAAAAAAAAAAAAATAACGCAAAGTGGCTTTTTTATTGTATTTCTTTTCCTAAGTTAATTTATAAATATATATTCTTATCATATTAATATTATTGCAGTAATATGCAGTCCTTCAGANCTTCAGAACTGTCTTCTTGATGTATTTTGTGAAAAATGTGGGGAGATTTTAAAAAAAAAAAAAAAAATAACGCAAAGTGGCTTTTTTATTGTATTTCTTTTCCTAAGTTAATTTATAAATATATATTCTTATCATATTAATATTATTGCAGTAATATGCAGTCCTTCAGAAGTCAGGTATTTTAAAAGTTAAACCTTTATAATATTTTATGACATTATGTTGTCCTGTGATAACTGTCAGAAAAATAAATATAAAAAGGTAATGTCCACAATGCAGAAAAAATGGTCCTTTTACTTTTTTTCTGGCTCCCTGTATGTTGCAAGCAAAGGATACTTGCTGTGTATATTTCATTCTAAAAGAAAAATAAAAAAATCCCATAGTTAAATTTAGATAAAAGAAGCAAAGAAGAATTGGGTAGAAAAGGGGGAAGAAGTTTAATGAGAAAAAATGTAGATGTGGCATTACAGAACTGTTAATAGAAAAAAAATTTAACTGCTTTGTAATGTGTTTGGAGATCTATGCATAAGGAATTAGATCTTTCCCCTTCTTAAAATGTAAGTAGGCAGTGCTATAATAGCAGGGTTTATAATCAATTAATCCATTCTACCATTTCATTATCACCAGTTCTTTGTATATTCCTTGCCTTTCCTAGTTTGTTTGGTGGGTTTTTTTGTTGTTGGTTTGTTTTTTTTTTTTTTTCCAATTCATACAATAGTGAACTTTTTTCTCAGAAAAAAAAGAGGACAAGAAATTATCATTAACATTACAAACGGGCTTACCATCTGTTCCAGTCTCCTAGCATGCATATTGCACCAGTAAAAGAGATGTTCTCTAAGATGTGATAATAACTCAGATGAGCAGTTTTGTCAGGAAGTCATGTTCTTGTTACATTAAATATAAGAGACAGAAAATTACTTTAAGTTCAAATTAGGTAATTCTGGTTTTGTATTAATAGGATCTGTAGTTATACTTTCTGGTAAGTAGAGAGCTGCTGTGCCTGTGGGATTGGCAAAAAGTGAAAGTGCAGTGGAGATTTATTCATTATGAACAAAAATTAAGTCTCTTTCTTTGGGTTTTTTTTTTTTCTTTCTCTGAAAAACTAAATTTTAGGATATTTTACTGTGTTATGCAACTTGAAACCTTAAGTTTTTAATCCTATTTCTAAATTAACATCTGTAAGATACATGGCATTCTTTTCATTATTTTAATAGATCCATATTTATTTAAGTAAAATGGGTTTTTATGGTTCTGTTTTAATTTTTGAAGTGTTTTATCTAGGTTTTGCTGTGGCATGAGGTTTGTAGTATTTGGTATAAATGAAATGAAGGGAGTTTTTATTTTCATACCTGTTTTTTCCTGTTTTCAGAGAGAATGAAATCAGGAAAGGTACTCAGAAACAGTCTGTAGTTAACTATGACTTTTGTATGACAGACAATTTCAGTACATTAATAATGAGATTTTTTTTCTCCCTGTGTGAATTGTTTCATATTGAAAGAATACTGTATAAAATGTTTTGAAAGTGTATGGTAGAGCTTTTAAAATATTTGTAATAAACTATTTTATTTATACTGTACTTTAATTGTATACTTTATGTGCAGGTCAGTTTTGAAACTACGTAATATTCAATTTCCAAGGAAGTTTAAGACTACATATTAAAATAACTAACTTTACATGTTAGAACAATAGGCTTCAAGATCTCTTTTATTATCAAATAGCAATATGTTTAAAGATAGTAAGATCTTTCTTAAGGAGTCACAGTCATTTAAAAAAACGCTATATTTGAGAGTAATGTTCAGAGAACACTAAACATGGTGTGTTTTGAAAATACTCAAATTGAGTAAAATGCAGGAAAATAAATATATAAAAAGCTCCTTTTTCAGGGATGAATAGACATGTTTGTGAGGTGCTACTGTCTTATTAATTTGGAAACTAATGTAATCTTTGGGTTCCATGGGATTTCAGAAGGGCAGTAAGGGCCACTTTGTTTATCTGGCTCTCTATCCTTTTATGAGAAGTTCTGTGTCAGTATAAATTCATTGTTTTGAGGGGACTATAGCATAAATAGGAAAAGGTAAAGCAGAAGGAGAAAAAAAATCTAAGCTTGAAATCCTGTCTCTTTTGAAGTTAATAGTAAAATTCTCCAAGTACCTTTGAGAATTTGAGCTAGAATAGTTTTCCAGTGTTAACACTTTCTGTTGTTCATTAATATGTCATTTTCCATAATGCTTCAAGGCAAGTTCAAGCCATCAATCTTTGAAGTACATTTTGGTGGCAGAGCCATTGCCTGTGGTTTTGTTAGACTGAGCTGATGTCGAATAGCAATAATCTCATAGTACTGAAGTACTGGATTTTTATTTTTTTTTTTTAGACCATATGCAGAACCAATGCATATTCCTGCAAACAGGAAAACAGGGCGTCCTCATGTGTTAATACTGAGTTCTCCCCAAGGAGAACCTCTCAAATTATGTGGATACAGCTTTGAGGTAGTTCTGTGTGGACAAACAAAAGGTCAAATATTTTAAAACATACAGAAAAAGGTTAAAGTACTTTTAAAACAAAGTACACAATACTAATTTCACTAGTATTGCAGTACCAACTGAGCACATCATTCACTTTCTATCTAGGAAGTGTGGCTATTGATAACTCTAAATATTTATGATTTGATTGCTGTGCTGCAATGTCTGCAGAAAACAAAAAATTGCAAAATATATATGTAAATATTCCTATGTATGTCCAGGGGAAAATTCAGAAAGGAAGACAAGCCATTATAAACCACAGAAAAACTGTTTAATCAATTTTGTACCTGCTTCTCAGAGTGTTTGGTTTTTCACTTGTCTGTGATCTGCTCTCTCTATATATATACCCAGAGCCAACAAGAAAACTTAGTGAGGCAAATGGGAGACAAACACAAAAGAAATGGAATTGAAGTTAATGAGACCTGGGGCTTCAAATTTAGGTGCTGGATTTAATGCTTAGTTTTCATGGCTACCTTCTGGTATAAATGTAAAACTCTGAAAGTCGTAATCTCACAACAGTAGCTCTCTTGAGTAACACTTAGATAAGTATATTTCGATGACTCTTAAATCAATAAAGGCTATGGGTTCAGTCTTTCTAATGGCCCCTTGTAATAATGTTGAAAATGCCTAGATCTTCTAAATAACTAAAGGGGTCATGGTTCATATTCCTAGCACAAGGTTTTGTGGATTTTTAAAGTGCAAGTCTTACCTTAATAGCCTAGTTTTATGGTCTGATGGCTATAGATGAGATGTGTCTGAGAGGCAGTTATCATAAGGAAAATTGAAGTTACAGAAGTGACTTTTCTATGTTCCCACATACCTTATTTTCTCCAGGTTGAGCAAATTAATTGTACTTTTTCATATAATGACTAGTTCTGTCATTAGTTCTGTCAGGATCACCTCCTTCAACCTGCTGGTCACGCTGCTTTTGATACAGCCCAGGATACGGTTGGCTTTCTGGGCTGCAAGCGCACACTGAAGCCGGCTCATGTTCATGTTCTTTCTCATCGACCACCACCCCCAAGTCCTCCACAGGGCTGCNACGGTTGGCTTTCTGGGCTGCAAGCGCACACTGTTGGCTCATGTTCATTTTCTCATTGACCACCACCCTCAAGTCCCTCTCTGCAGGGCTGCTCTGAATCTCTTCTCTGCCCAGCCTGTAGCTGTGCCTGGGATTGCTCCGACCCAGGTGTAGCACCTTGCACTTGGCTTGGTTAAACTTCATGAGGTTGGCATCAGCCCACCTCACAAGCATGTCAGTGTCCCTGTGGATGGCATTCCTTCCCTCCAGCGTATCCACCCAACCACACAGCTTTGTGTCATTGGCAAACTTGCTGAGGGTGCACTCAATCCTACTGTCCATGTCAGTGACAAAGATGTTAAACAAGACTGGTCCCAACACCTCTCCCTGAGGGACACCACTCGTCACTGGCCTCCAGCCAGACACTGAGCCATTGACTACAACTCTTTGCGTGCAGCCATCCAACCAGTTCTTTATCCACCGAGTGCCCCACCTATCAAATTGATGTCTCTCCAATTTAGTATGTAGGATAGCAATAGCATATGGAAATGGTGGCTCTCCAGCTTTGCTTGTGGCTGCTTCTCAGGATATGGCACTGAACTGTACTTTGCTCACATAGTGAAGTAAGGGAATACAGAGAATTACGTGGCCACTGCTGTATAATAAAGTACCCATGGTGTTTCCCACTTGTAGTGCTAATGCATTGCTCTCAATTTCTGTTGGCATCAAAGAAAGCGCTATCATCCTGGTATGCAAATTTGTATTATTTTATTGGTGCATTTTTTTATGCTTAGTATGTGCTTGCAAAAGTAGCCTGCTTAGTTACAGGAACACAGATGATTTCTGCAATTTTGACTTTAATTTTGATTATAAGAGGATCCTGAGCAAAGAGATTCCTGTTAGTGACAATAGTTGTACTAAACTGAGTAGAAATCTGCTAAGCTATCTAGACTCCTCACGTGTATCAGTCAATTTGAGGATAATTTCTAAGATCAAAATGTTACAATTTTTTCATAGCGTTGGGATCAACCTTGGATTAGTATCTTAGCAACCTTGTTTGCCATAGTGCACTTTATCTTGTCTTTTATACTCTTAGTCTGTATAGCAGCAGTTACTTGGGTAGTGAGAATGGCTTTGTAAGAATTCCCCGAGGCATTGAATAGTGTGTGTGATGCTGTGCAATTAGTAGAGGAAAAATGTGAATTTGCCAGTAAGCTAACATGATTTGTCATATAATAGTTTATATCACAATAGAAGCTGGCTTTTTGGTTGGTTTTGTTGTTTGTTTGGGTTTTTTTTCAGCAAAATATTAAAAGTTAAATTATTTTTCAGTATTACACCAATGAGAGTTTTGGTCTTCTCAATAGCTATTCTGTTTTGCTGTCATTTTATCCTCTCTTAAAATCCTGGTGTGCTAATGGAAATGACTACCAAAAGCCTAGAAAATACAAAGAAAGGCACAGGTGAAAGCTTTAGGAGACTAGAGCTAGCTCTCAGCATCTTAGAATTATTCCCTCCTGATTAAGTTTTATGCTGCATATTAGATACGCATCAGTTTTGTCCGCAATCTGTATTTTTTTTGTAGACTGTGAGAAAGGATGTGATTGAGATCTACTTTTACAGTGATACTGCAAGTAGATTCAACTTCCCACAGCATTTCTCTAGCATTAGCAGAAAGGAAGTTACTTGCCTTAGAATCTCATTTCAGTGATGAAGACCTGTTCCTCCATCATTAATTTTTTGTTCCATAGAAATTTTGCCACATAACAGCCGGGATTTCAGCAGGTATTTCTAGGGCTTTACTTAGTCTCTTGTATTCATACCATTGTTCTGCTCCAGTTGGTATGAACCTAACTAGATGTCTCTTAAGAGAATTAGAATAGCCCAGAGCCTGCTCTAACTTGAGCTGTTACCCAAATGTGAGCCCAGCTACAGGGAGCTAAGAATGACATAAACTCTTACTTCCCCACCTCCTTCACTAGAGGCAGTGCTTGCTATTCTGGGATGTAATAGCAGCTGGGTTGCTGAATTAACCATATTTTCTTCTAGTCATGAGCTCAGAATTTCCATTGAAGTTACTGTGAGTTTTGCACAAAAATCAAGGGCAGTACATTGGCCAGAATGTGTGCTAAATAAATATTTATACACAAATCAGAATGCTACTGATGGCTTCTTTACACTTTAAAATTCTAAATATTTTAAGAAGCATCTGTTACTAAACTGAGACATCATATTTGCTGAGTGGAAGTACACATACTGAGTGAGTACCCATATTTAATGAGATGAATACAGTGACAAAGTTTTGCACTAGAAGAATGCATATAAAGAAAATAGTAAAAGCAATGTGACATGACTGAATTAAAGCTATAATGAACAGGCTGAATGTCTAGTTTATGTGAATGTTAACTGCTATGAAGGATAAGCTACAAAGCTTATCCTTCAAACAAAGCTTTCCCACTAGATTTTACATAGGTTCAAGATAGTATCCATACTGACTCTGCATCTCAGTGCAGAGTTTACTTATGTCTGAGAAGCTGAAAGATAAAAGACTTGAAGGATGAATACATATGTGTGTGTGTGTGTGAAAGAGAAGTAAAAAGTGAAATTCTATATTAGAAGTATGTAGCTGCTGAATCTAGTTTGTAGTCATGTCTCACCGAAGACCCTGAAACAATAATAAACCTTAAGATCAATTAATATTAGAAATACTTATAGATTAATTGTTTGGAGTTTTCATTGCTAGAAATTAATAATTTCTGTGACTCTAGGTAGAACCTAAACTTATCTACAAGGTAGACAGGACAGAACATAAAAACAACACCACCTGATTATCAGTAGATGCTTCCTGACCCACTGTGTTCCAGAGGGTGTCATTGAAATAAAAGCCATGTCCAGCTTCGTGATGATCTTGGCTTGTACAGTTTACAAAGAAGAGGAGAAAAGCATATTTTTCCTAGCTACAAGGATATAGAAGGGCAAGCATCCAAAACAAAAAGACCTAATTAAGCAAGAAAGCAGCATTGAATATAAATTGTCCAGGACTGTATGTAGTGAGAAATGAGTAACAGTCTTGAAAACTGCATCTACTGAAATGTGTGACTTATTAAATAATACATGTCTTCATGAATGAATTAACAGATTTTTGAAGAGAGGGAATATTTGATTTTCTTGACGTGTTAAGTCAACAAGTATAGAAAGATGGGGAACTTCACTGAAGGCTGTGGGAACAATGGGATGCAAGACTATTTTTCCCCCAACTACAAAGCAGTTTGGGGTGGAAAGTGACAGATGTGCCTCCACTCTGGGGGAAACTGAGCATAGCATTCGGGAGTCATATCTTAATAGACAGTTGCAAGCTGAGGTGTTTAAAGCTGGGATGAGAGTTGGAGATAGGGATGTAAGTACAACTCCGGGTGTCATTATGCCCAGTCTCACCACAGCTCCTCTTTAAAGCTTCAGCTGCTCTTGAGGCTTGAAAGTGATGTATTTTGCCAAAGCACTAATTTATACTTCAGCTATTCATTTGTAGTCCTATTGTCCCAGCACTCTGTAACTAAACAATACTCCATGCAGAGAAGTATTTAATGCATTATTTATAGAGAGGAGATCTTTACCACTTTATTTGACATTGCCACTGAGGGATGTAATCATACTGCCTAACATTGGGCATCTAATACTATTTTCTGGTATCAGAAGATACTTCAGAGAATTATTTCTGATTTGCCCTCTGGAATGACCTCTGTTGTTCTGAACTCCAATACCAAGCCACCATAGCCTTTCCTAATTGTCTGATGGTCCACCTTAAACACAAGTCAAACTTTGGGCTCCCATTTGAAAAGCAAATTTCAGAAGATTTCCTATATTCAGCCTATTGTAATGAATTAACTTTTATTTCTTTGTCCTTTTTTATCACTGATTTGTAGCTTCAGTAGTTCAGTAAGATGGAGCAACATGCTAATATAGCTCAGCCACCCAGCTCAGAGCTTAGGTAAATTTTAGTTATATTTTCTACACCTGTCTATGAATGCCAGCAATGGAGAAAGGTCAGACATCAAAAGGGGTAGTTATATTTGAATACTTTCAATAAGCCCAAGTCAACCACAGACTCTAGGTTGATTAGGTTCAATCAAAGCCTCTCAGTGTGCTGATTTTTACCAAACTTTAGGCATCAGATGGGGTACATTGATTTACGTATATTTTCAGTGTTTTACATTTGCATATTTTCATCAAATACAGCTCTCTCTGAAGGTTTCAATCATTAAAGAAAATGATGCTCAGTCCTTGTTATTTACGTTATTTGTTACTGGTACTTTTGTTAACTTTTTGATTTTACTAGTTTTCATACAGAAAACATATATCTTCTGGACTTTTAAAAGCAACGGCACACAGCAGGTGTATTTATTGGAATGCAGCTGCTGTCTGATCCTGTTCAAGGTACTGTCATTATGTGTCCCATTCCCATTGTACATTCTAATTCAACTTCAAAAAGAATATTTAGCTCAACCTCCGCTTGAAGAGATGAAATGGAGATCACCTTGATATCAAAACAAAGGAGGTCATATTCAAACCGGCTCCAGTGGCATCTGCCTGGAGTCTGAAGTACGTGAGTGGCAGGTGCTGGATAATGACTGCAGAAACAAAGCGCCAGAACTTCTCTAGGGAGGCTTTTCATTTCCTCCTTAATTAATCTGTTTACTAAATAGAGTCAGTTAATTGCAAACTAATCTAAATCATTACCAAGACCCTGACTTGTGTGAATGTGCCATTTCCCCTCCCCACTGTGCCTGGCCTCTACGGGTTTCCCGGATTTCAGGGCCGTGAATCGCACAGAAACCACGGCAACACTCCACTCTCGGTAGCGGTTGTTTGATGTTGATAGGAGCAGATCTTTCCCACGCTGGACGGACAGAAACCTTTGCCCTAAATGACAAATAGAATAGGAGTCACCCTAAGTGAATTCACTAGAGCGTTTTGGAGGCTGGGTGAGAAGCAACCTGCTGCGCTAACCGCGTCCCTTTTTTCAGACTTCAGACTGCTGAACTGCACATTGGGGTGTCCCCTGCCAAGGGTGGGGGCGCTGCTGGGGACTGGCTGGGCCTGGCAGGAAGCGCGCTACCGCGGCCGGCCCCGGGACAAGCTGGGTAGCCCCGGCACCACCGCTCCGCTCCGCTCCACGCCCGCCGGCGGCAGTGGCAAGGAGGGCGCGGCAGGTGGCGCTAGAGCCGCCCATCCGCGCGGCCTCTCTAGCGCTCCTGTCCCCGGAAGCGCTCCCCTTTCTGCTGCTCCTCACCCGGAGGTCGGGCCCGCCCGGTGGCTGCTGTAGCGGTGTGTGTGGCTGAGAGCGGCGGGGCGAGCTCCGGCGGCACCATGGCGGCGGCGTCGTCCTCGTCCTCGTCCTCGTCATCCTCATCCTCCTCGGCCCAGCCGAAGAAGATCGTGGCTCCCACCGTGTCGCAGATCAACGCGGAGTACGTGACCCAGGTAGGATTCATGGGAATCTGTGGGCCGCGGCTCTCGTTGCTGGAGCCGGGTGCTGGCAAGGCCGCTGCGGTAGTATCAGCGGCCGGTGTTCAGGAGTGCTTGCGGCACGTCGGTGGTAGGGAAAGAGCCTGTTGGCGTAAGGGAAGAGAGATTAAGCGCCTGCGTTACGTAGGAAACGATGTGTGCCCCTCGGTGTTTCCTGATTAGAGAAATTTACCAGAGCAGTACTATCGAATATATCAGATTTGTTGTTACACGGGAAAAGTTACTGATAGTTCCTTATAGCTGAATAGTTTAAGTGGTTTCCTGCAAGTGTTCAATTTTATTTTACTGGTTTTGTGTACGAATGCTGCTTTCCTTCCTCTTCAACCAAAAAAGCTTGAGTAAAGCGGGTTAGGAAGCTCTTGCCACCATAGCTCGGGAGTTTTGAAGTGGTGGTTACAGCGCATAACCTTAAGGTATTAGACCATTAGTTCTTTGTGAAGTTCTGCAGTGGGAGAATAATGGTGTGCAGTCTGGGGGTTGCTGTCCCTGAAAGATCATGGGACATATTTGAGAGATTTACTAGAAATAACTTAGGCTTTCCTAAACCCCTATTATGTAGCAGCCTGTGCATCTGGAGTTTTTACAGAGAATCACGCCTCTGTTGGAAAAGGTTTAGGTATAAAACCTTAAATGGTTGAAAGCCCTGCTGTTGGAAATTTTGTTACCTGTAGTTACTGTAAGCTGAAATTAAGTGAGGTACTATTAAAATAAAGTTTGGGACAGAATGTTTTATAGAGCTATTATATCAGTACAACTGAAAATGTATATATTTAACTTTTTTTTTTTCTTCTCTCCGTACAGTTAGCAAATAAATACTGGGCTCCACATGTGAAGAAAAAATTACCTTTTGATTCAAAGGTAAATACTTCTACTGGAATTGTGTTAGGGTGTAAAAGAATGAGGATCAACCATTTTCTGATGTGCCAGCCTCCCATAGTGCTTATTTTATGTAAGAGTGTAGCAGACTGCCTGGAAGGTCAGCAGTGGATTAACACTCTGTAATTTGTTAATGTATTTGTAGTTTATAAATGTAGGCAGTGTTATGAAGGTGTGCGGTGTGCTATAGCAATGCAGTTCTCCTGCGTGCTATTTGTTCAGTTTATTTTGGTAAAGAACTTAGGAGAGTGAAAGATTTTTGAGCATCTCCTGCACAGTTAAAAGATGTTTAAGGAAGGGCTACTCTTACAAATCAAGGAAGGAGGAAGGATGCAGGTATTATTGAACTGTATGCTTGTTGCTAAAAGCTTCTTGAGAGAGTCTTGATCAGACAACTGTTCTGGTGGATACGTGTGTTTTGAATGTCAAAAGTTTGTTGTGATGTGTTTATTGTTTTTGTAGTATGGGGTTCCTGAATATCTGGTTTCATTTGGCTAAGTTTCCCTTTCTGGTCTCAGTTTACTTGCTCTCTTTGTAGTATCTGTGATAGTATTTATCTGTTATTGTTAGAACTGACATGTACATAAGATGTACATAAGCAGTTGAACTGCATCTCTGTGTCATGTGATGTGAGTGTGAGCCTGTTGCAACAGATAATGCAGATTCTTTCACTCCTGTTGGACAAACTAGGTAAAAATGTCTGGATGTAGTTAAATGTCAGTTAAAAGAAAGAGTGACAATAGGTGACAGAGTTAATGCAGACTTTACTCTCAAAGGCTGTTCTTTAAATTCAACACTAAGCCAAAGATTAACAGTTAAAGAATTTGCATATCTGTTTGACTTTTCTATAAAAATCTCAGTGAGATGTCGATTATTCCTTCTGAATAACTTGAATGAAGGTCCAATCAGTTCTCTGTCACATGCTTATCCTCAAGTTGGTTCACCTTCTTTGTGAGAATGTATCTGTGAAGCTTCTGGAGCTGAGACATAACTGTTAAAACACTTTTGATCAAATAGCAGTGAGCAGAGAGTAAATCAGAGTAACTTTCAGTGCATAAGGTGTCTTAATACAGTTTAATCACTTGAAATATATGAAATTCTTAACCACTTTTTTAAATATTCTTTCCCATAGGTTATTGAAGATGTGTATACAAAAGAAATTGTCAGGTCCAAGTAAGTACGCTAGTCATTTTCACTTGCAGACAAGCATTCCAACGTTACCTGTATTGAAGTGGTTTCTAATGTGTTGTGGAATTTCAAAATGCATTAGCATGTTGAAAGGAGATGAAAATTACTCCAGTGCATGTGAGTCATTTAATCGTTATGGTATTTCAAAGTCTGAGTGAGGCAAAAAGAAAGTTCTTGACCTCATAAATCTGATGATCGGGCATAATATTGTTTGGTTCCTTGCTCTGGTAGTCTGCTGAGGTTTATATCAGCTTTGTTGTGATGGTTACAGAACGCTGACCCCTTCTTTTGTCACTAAGGTGTGTAAATTAAAAAAAAACACTTGAGGAGTGTGCTGCCTCTAGCTCTTTGCTTTTCCACTGATTATTGTTACCTGGTTTGTAAAGGGCAAGTCTTATTTCAATGAAATGTGATGTTAGATGAAGGAGACAAAGAATTCAAGATTAACTGCATTCTGTAGCTTTGTGCACAGAAAAGAGTTGTAACTGTAGGTGTTTGGAGCTTTTCTGGAGAAGTTTGGGCTCTTGAGAGAATTCTCTTTATGATTCCTTTATGAAAGTAGTCTAAGAATTGCCATATAGGATCAGAATAAGTTCAATTTCCAGTCAGTGAGAAGAGATGCCATTGTGAACTGATGAAATACATAGTTGTGGTTTTTCAGAAGACACTCAGCTTCTAGCAGTTTGTGTCTTCAAGGCTACTGGAAGCATCTAGGTGGGTTTTGTTTCATCATGGTTTGGGGTTCTTTTTTTTGGTTTTTTGGTTTTTTTTTTGTTAATGTAACTTTTGATTGCTTAATGAAGCTGCATTAACTTCAGCTTCCATGGTGTTGCAACAGTTACTTCTGCATTCAAGTGCTCTTGCATGGAAATGGAGGGAGGGAAAAAGGGAGAAGGGGAAGCAGAAATAATTGCTAGATGTTTCAACAGGTTTTGTTATATAACAAAATAAGGGAAAACACAGCTGTTTTTCATGCAGCTGTGATGTGTGTGGGAGGCTTTCTTACCTGTGTTAATTGATTACTTTTTCCTTTTTAGGTTTGCTATTAGAAAGATAATGCTTCTTGAATTCAGGTAAGCTAATTGGAGTGAAATTCTAAGTTATTTTTTCATAGGAACCTGTAAAGATAAGAAGCAAATGCAGGGCAGTAAGTCAGTTTGAATTAGTATTCTCATTTATTCCTACTTACTAAAGCCTTGAATTGTGTGCTTAGAAAAATGAAGTGAGGAGAGCTTAATTTAAGGAGGGGTTAATTTCATAAGCATAAGTAACATACAGAGTATCTTGAATTTCTAGTGTAAGTGAAGCATCAAAGAAGAGAGTATGAATGCAGTCGGTAAAAAAGCTTGGGTCTGTAATTTGGAATGTGTTATCAAGCCTGAAATCAGAACTCAGTGAAGTCAGAGGAATTTTTTAGATTAAGTCTCTTACTGCAAGGGTAAAAGTGAACTGTGCTGCAGCAGCATTGCTAACATGTTTTTTTATTTGAAAATAAATGGAAATCTGCTTAGAAGATTCTTACACCTACTTCAGACTTTCCTGGAAGAACTTATAAAGCATGTCTAAAATGATGTAAAATAAATATTGACAATATCTAAATATTTTAAACCACAGTATTTAATGTGTTGGCTCTCTTTTATTTCACAAATCTTATGAACAGATAGAGTGAGGTGGGTTTTGGTTAAGATAAATTATTTGTTTCAAAAGCCTGAAATAAGTAAGTAGTACCATTAACTAGAAAAGTAGGACAAACTTACGTATGTTTTTTATTTCTCTTCTAGAAAAGGTGGAAAAGTAAATAGAAGCTACGTTTGGGTTTTGACACTAGCAAATGGCTTGCTGGTAGTATGAATTCTGAATTTGTATGCCAGCAACACCATGGAGTTAGAGGTTTTTATTCTTCTTATGAGCATTCTTAATGTTACCAGCCTGTAGTTTAACTTTAGTACTTTCTGGACTAAAGCCCTATCTATTACCATTTGTCCTTTAAGTCATGTTCTCTCTTTTCTTCTCCTGACTCCCCCCATCTGTCTGTCAGGCTATCATGTCTTCACACACATGAGATTTTCCTGTCCTTCATTCTTGCTTATGTAGGGTTTATCCTGGATTGAGGGCATGATAGTATTTTTACTAAAATGTTTTGAAGGTTTTAGAATTCCTAGGTGAAATGATATGTGGAGTTGATATGCTAGGAAATGTTGCATGATGTGGCGTTCTTTATATAAATGAAGGTTTTGTGGTTTTCTGGGTTGGCTGGTTTTTGTGGGGTTTTTTTTTTGGTTTTTGTTTGTTTGCTTAGTTTTTTTTTTCCTGTTTGTTGTTGTTGTTGTTTTATTCTCCCTTTGGGAAATTAGCATGAATTTATGTTGTGACTTTATTGGGTTATGGACACTTGTTACATGTGAAACCCTTCTGGTAAATGTGTTTTTCTGATAAGAAACTCATCTGTCTCTTTGTATCAGTTATGGAATCTAACAAGTTTTGCTGCAGTGACCTAAATGAGAGGTAATGTCAGGAACTACTTGCAAACTATGAAGATAGGTGTAAGGAGAAGGAGGAAAAAAACCCTGTATGTAACTGCTGTTTTAAATGAGTGATAGATATGTGAGTGGCAGCAACTAATGAAATATTCTTTGTCTTTACACAGCCAGTACCTTGAAAATTACCTATGGATTAATTATTCTCCAGAGGTGTCCAGTAAGGCATATTTAATGTCAATCTGCTGTATGGTGAATGAGAAGTTTAGAGAGAATGTCCCTGCATGGGAGGTAACTGATTTCAGTTACAGCTGGAATTGACTTTGATTTGCAAGTTGCAGCTTTTGCGGTGTGCTTGTTTATGCTGACAGAAGATAGCAAAGCTTGTAGTATTAAAAGTAAATGGTACCTCATCTGGAATGCCACATAGTGGTGTTTTAAAGTGTGTGTTCTTTTCAGAGAAAGCAATGGACAAATGAAAAGTCACCAGATTCCTGCTGAAGCATAAGTCCTTTGTTCTGCTGTGTGATGCCATTAGATCAGCAGCAGCATTTGCTTTTTTCTGGCACTTGACAAAAGTTAGGCGTTTGCAGAATTCTTGCTCTGATACTGGAAAAATAAAAGTATTCCCATAGTGTGAGGATCCTTGATCAGGAGAAGGTTATTAGTCAGTTTTGTTTGTGCTGCCTGGTCAGAATAAATGGCAAAGAGAAAAACTAAGCCTTTCTTTTAGAGATATAAATGGATTTAGAGTACTTAAGCTATGTTATGTGAATGAAGAGTAAAATGATTTGTATCAATCTGACTTAAAATCAACTTCCTTTTCTGTTTCTAGATATTCCAAAAAAAGCCAGAACACTTTCCCTTCTTTTTCAAATGCATACTGGAAGCATCACTGGTTGAAAATGACAGTGAATACTCTCTGCATGAACAAACTGTCCTGCTGCTTCTCCTTGATCACTGCTTCAACAGTTTGGTATGTTAAAAGTAACCGTAATATTTCCAATGTGTATATGCTATTCGATGTTAATAACAGTTTAGTTTGAGCAATCCCTCCTTATAAGACAGATAAAGCAAAATTCCTATTTAAGGAAAAGATGGTATCAAAGGGTTTTTACCCATTTTTGGCTCTTGCTGTATGGTTCCAGATCACAGGCAGAGTTGCAGAGAAAACATTTGAAATGACAGTTGAAATTACATGAATTACAGAGAAAATTAGTTATCTTGGAAAATGGGAAGTGTAGGTGAAATGGGAGAAGCTTGATAAGTAAAGGCTTCAGGAGAGAAGATAGCATGAAAACAGGGAAAGCACAATAAAACAGCTTGATTCAAGAAGAAGAAAGGACTGAAGAAGGAACATCAGTTCTTATTGTCTTCTATGCTAAAAATACTTACCTGAAAGAGGCCCCTGCTCAAGTATTAAGGACTGACAGAATCCATAAAAAGAACCTAAAATGCAGAAGTCTTCAGCAGTTACAAGTGTTACTGAGTAAGGGCTCTTTGTGCAGTTTCCTCTTAGGAAATTGTGGAATCTAATGCAATAATGTACTTGTTTTTGTCAGATGGTAATATACATTGGGGTATTTTTTATTTTGTAAGGCACCTCAGAGAACATAAGAATTTAAAAAATATTTTCTGTCTGTAACTTTCTAACAGGAAGTGGATTTGATCAGAGCACAGGTGCAGCAGCTCATTTCCTTACCGATGTGGATGGCTCTACAACCTGTAAGCATAATGCTGTAAACTGGCAAAGCAATCTTCTAGGCATTTATTCAAGTTCTGTAAAGTGACTTCTTATGGAACACTTTTGTGGAAGTCTGATCATTTAAAGCTATCTGCTTTGTTGAGGAAGTGCATATTTGTGTACTTTGTAGAATTATCTTTCTTGTTTATTATTAATTTCAGTGTAATTATTAATGATGTAATTTTTCATAAAACTAAGCTTTGTTGCTTATAGCTTCTTCAAGCTATAATTTGTAGACAAGGCCATGAAATCACGGGGGCTATGGAATGCAGCTGACATCTAGCCATAGCTACTCTCTAGCAATAGTATGTTCGTGCTTTACAATTTACAGATTATCTGAGACAGCTATTTATTTTTGTTGTATATTTTTTCATTTTAATAAAAAGACTGGATTGTATTTTTTGTCTCATGAAAACAAGGATTCTTGGTGACTGAATAACATTGTAACATTTCAGAAACGACTGGAGCAAGAGCTGAAAAAGACACCAAAACTAAGAAAATTCTGGAATCTAATTAAGAAAAATGATGAGAAAATGGATGAGGAGGCAAGAACGCGGTATGTTACAGAAGCCTTTTTTCCTGATAACTCCAAAGCCCTTAATGCATTCATTGTGTTTCAGCTAAAATAAATTGTTTCAATTAAAAAAATGTGTTGTTTTTTTTTTAAAAAAAAAAAAACCTATGAAGGTGACACATAGGGATTAGTCATGTGGTCTCTATTTATGTAAAATGCTGTTATAGAGCTTAATATTTTATTTTATCAATGAATTTGTGATACCAAATCTTGGAGCTATAGGGTGAAAGCCATGAAAGAATGTTCATGTAGTTATGCATATTTTTTCATGACCTTTAGCAAACATTTAGCTTTTAAGCATATAGCTTATGCAAGTATTTGAATAAATTTGTGTGTATATCGCCAAAGTTAAACGTTCCAATACTTTCGTGTTACAATCTGGTAAGGTGTAGGTGGTGACATACTTTTCGTCTTTGGCTCAGTAGAAGCATGGGCTGTTAATCAGTTCTGTGGCTAAAAGTGTACACTGCTAATCTGTCTGCCTGAGACAAAAGTTATAATCTAAACATTTTACATGTGTTTCAAAGCAGCCTGCTACTGTTATATAAATTTTAAAGCACCTAACTTTGTGTTAGTGAAAGTTACAGTGTATTTCTGGTCTGCATTTAAGGAATTTTAACGCTTTTGTCATTAATCTGATTTTAGAGCATATCAGGAGAGAAGATTTCTTTCACAGCTCATCCAGAAGTTCATTTCTGTGCTGAAGTCAATACCTGTCTCAGGTAACTGTGGTTCTTATGTTGCTTTGCTACCTGGTAATCTGTCTTGAGTTCTTTCCTGTTGCTGAAGCAACTACTCCTAGGGATGCCAAGCTGAGGCTGGAGACCTTCTCTGGATAGGGTTTTAGTGAAATTCATGCCTGTCAATATGAATATCATGTCAAAATTAGTATCTGCATCTGTATATGCTTTAAATATGAAATATCAGAAAGCTGCCTTAAATGTCTTCTGGTCAGTATGGACTTAATTAAAAATACTTCTGGGCATTGATACTTTTGTTGTGTGCTTACAGCATTAAAACATCTCTTAGATACTTAGGTGTCTTGTTAAACAGGTGGTATAAATACATATAATAAGGCTCTGTTCTGTTAGTACTCTTTGATTTACGCTAAGAACAAAAGCCTAAGTGAAGTGAAATTCTGTATTATTTGACTGCTTTTGACTTATAAGTCATTGTAACAAGCAAAATTATATGCTTGCCTGATTTAGAAAGGAGAAGTGTTTGTAAAGGAAGGTGTTAGCCTTTTGACAAAAAAGGCTTATTATGCTCCAAGCACAGCATAATTTGGGTAAAATCAGTTTCTAGAGTTCTGTTTCTGCTCTTAAACTCAGTGAGCTTTAGCTCTTAACTGAGCTGTAAGGGGAAATCGTGTACTGTTGCTTCCTCAGAAAATATACCTATCCCCTCTGTTTTTCCAGTTATGCAAGACCCATTTTAGGAAGACTTGTATGAACAGTTATTTGGAGGTTTTGGAAGTATATATTAGTTAAAGCCGACTTAATTTGTGTTTTGACATGATTCTAAAGGCTCCTCAGCAGTCACCACTGAGTACCTTTGAATATTGTCACGGCCTTTTGCACACACCATGATTATGGCTTTAAAATAGGTATTTTTCGGTACATGGAGCTAAAATTTCTTAAGAAGCTTAGCAGGCCATTGGTATCTTGTAGAAGTGTGCATTTTGTGTTTCACATGCTGGGGTTTTTTCAGAGTGGGTAAGATCACTCCTGAAACTTTGGTTCCATTACTTTCTTGTATCCAAAATTTTTCTGGTTTGCAATGAAAGAAAGGATTGTTTCAGAGCAAGAACGTGCTAGTTAACTTTTAAATCTTATTAAAAGTTATATTAGTATATTCTGGGATATTAGTAGCATTTGTTACATTTTTAGGGAGTGGTTCTAGTGCAAATGTGTGCATCAATTGCAAAAAAAACCCCTTTTCTTCTATGTAGGTCCTATTTCTATGGACAAAGTTCATTATTGTGAGAGATTCATTGAACTTATGCTAGATCTTGAGGTAAGTTATTAAGGTAACCTATTTCCAGGTGTTCTAATGTTCCAGGTTTTAAATGCATAAAGTAATTATTCCAGCCTTGTTCCAATTAGCAGGTCTTTATGTTGCAGTTGTGCATATGGTTGCTTAACAGTTGTTTTCCATCTGTAAGTTGGAGGTTTTAGCAGAGCACCTGCACTGGAAACTGACTAGTAAGGTTTATAAACATGATGAATTGTTAGGAGAGAGCAGGATAACAGGAGGCCAGGCAAGGTTTTGTAAAATTTTTAAGCAGGTGCTGAGAAAGTGGGACAATTCTAAGCTTTACTTGTACCAGAATTAAAACCAAAATACATTAATTTATAATCTCTCACATGAGTAGGAATTTCTTTAAAATAACTTGAGATTTAGAAGACATTCTGAACTAAGGCTGTTTTCTGAAATGGTAAGAACAGGGAATTCTAAAATGGCTTGATCTTGGACTCATATGGGCTAACTGTCCTGTGCTAAATCACTGAAGTTGCCTGTGCTTGTAGTTGCAATAGAACGAATTTTTTAAATTAGAGCTTGCTGTCTTATGCATATAGTGTGCTCTCCTAAGACAACATATGTATTTGAAGTTAAACTTTAGTCTGGCTTTCAGCCAAAGTGCTTACAGGTAGTAAATCTAATGTTGGTTCTCACTAGGTATTTCAGGAAGGTTAGAATTCAGGCAGTTTTATGAAACCTGTTTAAGTGACTGGAACAAGTAAATGAGAAATTAGTTATAAATCCAAGTCTTTTATTCCTTGGTAGCAATGGACTCTTTACCTCTGCTTTTTTCAGAATATTACAGTTTCATATTATCGTATATAGACTGCTATAAAAGTTTGGTGATTTGATAATTTGAAAAGAGTGATTCCATGGAAAATTCTTATGGTTTTCTGAGCAATTTTTTTGTTTGTTTGTTTGTTTGTGTTTGTTTTTATATAACTATTGTGCAGGACAATTAACACTTTCTACTGCATATTCTTTTATTTTCTTTGTCTTAGTTCTAAACACCATGTTGATAGTTTTTGCCTTTCTAAATTTAGTCTGTAGATTACATTGACAACAACCCACTTTTTCCTCTCCAGTTGTTGAGGTGTACTGCTGTCTGCTGTTGAGCAGGTGCTATGTAGAGTATGTTCTCTGGTTTGGTTTTTTTGATTAGGATTTTTTTTTTGTTTTTTTTTTTTTTT
>NDXB01003130.1:3435-17645 GCA_002631895.1 Agapornis roseicollis
TATTGTCTTGCCTGTCTTTTCCAATACCTGAATGAAGGGTAAGCCAGCATTCACTGAGCAGTTTCAGCAAATTGGATTGATTTTAACTTCAATTCAGTAAAGGTTTCGGGTCCTCTTGTTACTTGGCCTTTAATGAATGTTAACAGCCCGAAGAGTTCTTGTATGAGTAAAGAATGGCAGGAGTGAAGCTGTAAACAAGTGTCTATCCAATGCTGTGCAAATCCCGTGGAAACAGAACCAGATCCACCTCAAATGTGTGTTTGGTGAGTGTTACGCTCCCCTGCCCTTCTTTTGAGCTGTTGTTCTGTTACATAGGAACCAAACTCTTCCAGAACACAGCCAATACATGAAGCTACATGCTCCTAGATTATAGGTGTGTGCCAACAGCAAACGCTGACAACAGACTTCTGGAAGGCAGGATTTCTACTGGGAAAAGCAATAGCCTCAGTTAACAGCAGTGCTGGAAGATGCTGTTATTGTGCTTGTTAGGAGCAGCCACTAACCAAAAGGATTTGGTTATTGATGAAAGAGCCCATGCTTGCAGAGCAACGACTCTGGTTTCAAGTGCTTTTTGATCAGTGCTGCTCCAAACATGCTATTTATAGATCTGATTTAGCTGTGAAGCTCAGCTGCGGGTAGAAAGCAACATAGGAATAGAAGGAAAAAAAGTAGGAATTCCTCTGCTCCTGGACTCTTGGCAAACCACAGATTCTGCCCGGATGGATGGAGACCTTGTGAGGTGGTTCAGACTCTGCGGAGCTCTCCCTGTACCTGTCTGCTTGGCAGTCACTGTGAGGAGCTCTGAAGTGCAGGCGCAGCGTGTAGCAAACAGCCTGCTGCTGCTCTGCAGCCTCAACCACTTGATAGAGTTTTAGGGCAAGAAGTGTCTTATTTTCTGGCCTTCAGTTGAATAATAAAGCCCACCCCATCAAACATCACTCTCCCCTCTATCCTCAACACAACAGGCTTCATCCTGGATTCAATAGCTGGGGTTGTGGAGTTGAGTATAGATTTCATCAAGTTGAGTCTTGCTTCTCTCTGCAGGGGCTGCTCTCTCAAACAGGATCCTCTTACAGCCTTTTGAAAGGGGACATCATCAGGCCAAGTCAGGGGTCCTGTGTGAAACCAGCACTTATGTGGAGATGAGCAGATGATCTGTGCTTTGTTATTTGTAAAGNAAAGGGGAAATCATCAGGCCAAGTCAGGGGTCCTGTGTGAAACCAGCACTTATGTGGAGATGAGCAGATGATCTGTGCTTGGTTATTTGTACCCTGGAGATAGGAAGCAACTCAGAACCTCCCTGGGAAACCCATTCCAGCGCCTCACCGCCCTCACAGGAAAGAATTTCTTCCTTATATCCATGAACTGTCCTGGCCCAGGCTGCGGTTATAGAGTCAATCCTGGATCACAGAATCACAGACCGACTCGTGCTGGAAGAGACCTCCAAGCTCATCCAGCTCCAACCCCTGCCGCAGCTCCTCCCCGCCGGAGCTCCTGCACTTACGCTCTTGTGTCGCTAGAGGGCAGCACTGGATCGCGGGACGGAGCCGGTACCAGCAGAGCCCCGGCTCCCCGCTCCGCGGTTGCTGCTATGGGAATGGGCTCATTGGAGCTTCCCTAAAGCTTTGCCCAGCCTTCCACAAAGCCTATTTTGGGATCTTGGAAAGAACAGTGACTTAGCTGGCACCAAGGGGTGTCATCACGGTGGAGCCCTGCATCCATACTGCCTGTTGATGGGGGAAGCATGCAGCAGGTCCTCCTGGCTTGCATGGTTGTCTTGTGCCTACAAGAAACCTGGAGAGGGGCTGGCTTTTTCCTAGTCTATATTTAATCCTAGTCAGTATTCCAAGTGCTTTCAGAGGAGTTTGCTGCCCGTTGTCTTAGCTGTGGCTGCAGAAGTGATTTCCAAGCAAATCTTTCCCTGTCCACCCCTGTTTCCCCCCCATCCTCCCTCCGAGTGTCCCTGTTTATTCTCCCACAGCCTCAGTTTAAAGGCTGGCTGCTGATCTGTCCTGCCTCTGCATTCAGAAATGTCTTGGTTCTGTAAGCTCCAAAACACAGCTTCCACCCCATGTCTGGCCATGCACCCCCATCCTTTCATATGTGCGAGCATTGCTCCATCCCGAGTGGACTGAGACGCAGCCAAGCTCCTGCTTTTGGGAAAGGAAATACCTTTTCATACTGGCTCATTTTGATGTATGTTCTTGTTGCTTTTGGAGAGGTGTGGGTAGGGGGGGATATTTCCCAGCTGTTTCTCCACAGAACCACATCTGTCAGGCCCTTAGCATAAGGATTCCCATAGAATTCTGCAAGTAGAGTAAAGAGTGAGGTTGATTGAACAATGGGATTGTAAAAAAGGAAACCCAAGGGGTAAAGGAGGAGTGAAGAAGGATCAGGGACAGGTATAAAAGCTGGGTCGTGCTATAGCTACAGCTGCGCTGGTAGCTTTAAAACTGGTTAAAGTGGTGGAGGAGGAATGTCGGGCTGAGGCAGGGGAGTGGGCTCCTCTTGTGTGGAACCGGGTCGGTGTGAGTTTGGACACTGGCAGTGAGACTGCCCTGGGAGGAAGTACAATGGGATGGCTCCGGTGACTGAATCGGGACAAACAAAAGGAAGTGGAATGTTTGGTTGAAAGGGGTGCAACGTATTCAGTTGTAAACAAAGCTTTAATGCCTTTGGGGATGGGTGTATGACTGTAAAAGGAGCTACTGGCCAAGGTGAAAAGGTGTCTCTTTTATAAACCTTTAAACTACAAATTGGGGAAAAATCCATTAATTGTAGTTTTGAGTTTATCTTTAATTCAGCAGGAAGGCAAAGAGGAGGGCCTGCCTGAGATAGAAGAAAACCTGAATCAGGTCTATCTGGGAGTATGGGCATCTCAAGTTCAAAAAAAATGCTTTGCCTATGAAAGTGGAAATAAAAAGGGGGGCCTGCCCAATTAGAATAAAACAATGTCCCTTCAAATTAGAAGATCCAAGGGAATAAAAAACCCTTGATAAATTTTAAAATATAGATTATGAATTGAATGTGAATTGGAATAGAATACTGCTATCTGGACAGTACAGAAATATGATGGGAAAGGTTGCAAATTGGTTCAAGATCACAGAGCAATCCACAAAATTGCAGAGGATAATCATCCAGTAGTAACTAATTCATATGATTTAGTGACTAAGTTGAATAACGATCAGCGCTGGTTTGCCATCTTGGATTTAAAGGACGCTTTCTTTTGCTCACCATTGGCCAAAGAAAGCCAACATTTATTTCAAATCCTGACACAGAAAAGGAAACTCCATTAACTTGGATGGTGCTACCTAAAGGATTTAAAACAGTCCAACAAGTTTTGGGACTCAGTCAGCACTGGAACTAGAATGACAGAAGCCACTCACTCAGATGGGGACTCTGTTCCAATGTGTGGATGATTTATCAATTGCCACAGAAACAAAGGAAGAATGTATCCAGTGGACAGTGGAATGATTCAATTTTCTAGGACTGAATAGTTATCAGATATCAGAACAAGAGGCCCAACTAATCCAAACCTGAGTTTGGACAGAGAAAACTTGGAGCTGCTAGAAAAGAAGTCATTTGTCAGACTCCACGACCATCAACCATCAAGGAGATCTCGACATTCCTGGCAATGGATGGTGCAGACTTTGGATCCATGATGATGGGGTTCTGGTAAGACCACTATATAAACAGTTGAAGGGAAACCTCCCTCATTGGACTGGACTATAGAGTTAATGAGAGCTCCAGCTCTGGGACTTGCAGATGTGACCAAACCATTTTGGCTATATAGCACCCATCCCATGAGACTTATTCTTCAAAACAGCTGGATGAAGTGAGCACAGGATGGCTCAGATGCCTTCCCGTATGGTATCAGCAGTCCTGAAGCAACAGAAGCCCACTGGTTATCTCTTTCATGTTTCTTAAAAACCATCAGGAACAAGATGATGTAGAAATTGTGGTCACTGATGTTGTGAATCCAGCATCCTTTTTGCAGGAACAATTGACAGATGCATGACTGCTTGGCCTCTGTGGAGACTGTATTTGAGCTGACCAGATGTGGGGGAGAGACCTCTGGAAGATGCTGATTCTGGTTTTACTGATGGTAGTAGCTTCATGAAAATAGTGAATGAAGGACAGGAGACCAGCACTGCACAGGTAATAGAAGCCAAACCTTTACCTGTGAACACCTCTGCCCAGAAGGCAGAAATAACAGCATTAAGGAGAGCCCTGGAATTGGCTAAGGATAAAAGGAGAAATACCTGGACTGGTTCTAAATATGCATTAGGTGTGGTCCATGCACATGGTGCTCTCTGAAAAGGAACATGCTACAGAAATTACACAGTTACTGGAAGCTGTTCAGCTCCCTGAAGAAGTAGCTGTTATGTACTGCAAAGGACATCAACAAGGTGACTCTGATCAGGAAATTGGAACTAATTTGGCTGATTTTGAAGCCAAACGAGCAGCTGACAGATCTCAAATCATGTCTTAATCGCTGATGGCAAACTGACAATTGAAAACTCTAAACCTAGGCATTCGAAAGAGAATAAAAACTTGATTCATGATCTAAAAAGACAGGAAAATAAGGAAGGTGGGATTCCGATACCTGATAGGTGAATTGTAATCCCCTGCAACCAACTCTGGAAGTTAGTTCAGGAGGAACATAATGAAACTTATTGGGGTAGTAACTCTTTGTATAAATACTTAAACAAATTGTAGGAAGAAATCTATAGACTGCAGTTCAGTTAGTGACAAAGCCATGTCAGCTCTGTCTTAAGAATAATCCTAAAACTGAAAATAGAAATCAAATTGGGACAATTGTGAGAGGAAGTCACCTGGCACAGCAGTGGCAAATAGAGTTTTCTGAATTGCCAAGAAGAGGTTACCAGTATTTGTTGGTGTTAATGAACACTTTTCCAGCGTGGCCAGAAGCGTTCCCTTATAGACTAAAGCAAGACAAGTCATTGTGATGCTGTTAAATGACCTTGTTTCAGAGCACCAGCAGCAATTTCTTCCGACCGAAGCTTGCACTTTAGCACAGAATTGTTACAAGTAATTAGCAAAAATTAGAACTTGCTTGGCAGCTCCATGTTCCATACGGGCCTCAGGCCAGTGGGCAAGCAGAAAAGATGAAAACAAATTTATATTGGTACCAAACACTACCACTGGCTTTATTAAGAATTCAAACTAAACCTCGGTCGAAAGAAGAGGCTAGCCCATGGAAAATTTTATATGGAAGACCATCTAAGTCCTAGTTTAAAGGAGAAAGTAATCTCTGAGAGTTTCTGGTCAATATGGGAAAACAATTAGGAATAAGTGAACTTTAGGGACAAGAGCAAAAGGCCTGGATTATCCAAGTCACCCTTTCAGATCCAGAGACTGGGTTTATGGTAAGAATTTGTCAGGAGATCCTCTCCAGAAGAAGTGACGAGGACCGTACCAGATAATATTGACCACCTTGACAGCAGTGAAGATGAGGGAACAACCTGCTTGGACACAGGACTCAAGAATGAAGGAGGCACCAGAACCAGAAACACAACAGAACCAAGAAAATGTATGGCACGTCGAGTCTTTAGGACCCACACATATGAGACTACATCAGTCATGATTTGGACTTGTATAATAATAAATGTAGAAGCCTGGAATCAAAACCTATACCTGAGACTGATACAAAAGGTTACTAATGTCTTAAAGAAGAGTGACTGTTGGATCTGTACTCAGCTATCTAGATCAGGAGAGCGATTGGGTGTTCCTTTAATTGGCTTCCCTATCGCCTTTAAGACAAATTGGAATAGATTACAGAGAGATCCTGTTTATATCAACAAGAGCCATACAAATTTACAGGTTTTAAGGAACAAAACTCTTGTTATTGGAATGATCCTGAGGGAAAAGGGTGGTATTGGTTATGTGGAGAAAATGTCTGTAAGGCTTTGCCTCCTAACTGGAAAGGGACATGCACACTAGGAGTAGTGGTACCAAACTTTACAATAATTGACATTCATCCCGCATGGCATTAGATACACTGTTAGCATCCCAAGGGGGAGTTTGTTCTGTAANTAAGGCTTTGCCTCCTATCTGGAAAGGGACATGCACACTAGGAGTAGTGGTACCAAACTTTACAATAATTGACATTCATCCCGCATGGCATTAGATACACTGTTAGCATCCCAAGGGGGAGTTTGTTCTGTAAGCAGTGATAGCTGTTATATAGATCAAAGTACTACTGATCTAAAGGAAATCTGGGAAGAACAAGTTGAAATATTTCATGAGGTGGCACAGTACAACTCCTTATGGGGATTTGAGGAAATCTGGGAAAACTTAACATCATGGATACCCAATCTCTCCTGGTTGAGACAGCTGGTTTGTACTGTATTTGTAATAGGAATGGTTGTAATTTCATGCATAACGGTTCAATGCTCCTTTTGGTGGTGCAAACAAACCATGATGAACTATGATGAATGGAAGAAAACAAAATTAACTTCAAGTAGAAACGGAAATACGTCAGGAAACTTTAAATAAAAATCAAATAACTCGCTTGCAAAGGAATTTGCAATAGGACGAGAAAAAGGGGGGATTGAAGAGTGGGGTTGATTGAACAATGGGATTGTAAATGAAGGAATCTCAGGAATGTTAGGCTTTGAGAAAATGGACATCACTGAGAGAAGCTTTGCCAGAACCACCTGGTGCCTACTGATAAGGTAAGGATCCTAAAACAGAGCGATGAAGAAATAACCACCAGGGGCCCAAAAGCCCACTGCCACCTTTCTGTAGGTAGCATTCTGTAAGGATTATGATGGAATGTATGTGATTTAATGACTATGTGTGTTTAAGGACAATACAGTCACAGTCTGGTTGATGCCCGGCAGAGACCTGCTTGGAGGAGCTCTCCCCGTGTCTCCCTGCACCGCAATAAAGAATCCCTGCTTGTCAGCTGAAAACTTTGTGGGCAAGTTTGTTCCTGGATTTTTCTCTGAATGAGGCTGTTAATGAGCTCTTGGTTTTCTTATGGTAGTCGTATTGTTTGCTTGAGAGTAACGTTGTTGTTCTGCTTCACTAGATCTGGAAGGAATGACTGTTTTAAAGCACGGAGACACTTAATAACAGTGTCTGAACAAAGCTTTTGGTGTCTCTTTGTAGCAAACGTTTGCTTACTGAGAAGTATTTTTAACTTTGTTTCAGGAATAATGCACGCTATCTTTGCAAAGAATCCCCCCTGCTATCAAATCTGTAAGTAATTCATAAAATGCCATTTGATACCAAACCAGTTTTATGTAAGTTTGCTAATAGAGACACTTTTCCCTCCTGTGTGCTTTCACAGCAAAGAACTTCATGTGAGATGCTAGGGCTCTGTAGCCCGACTTGGTATAGATAGGTGGAGAATGTGTTAAGCATTAGTAATCAGGATGCTTACAGGCAGCTCCACAGCACTGCAGTGAATGTGAGTATGTCTCCTGAATGTTCTTATGTAATAAAAGTATGGGACTGGGAAGGAATGAAGGGTTTTGGAAGTAGGCACTGCTTTTCTTCCATGTGAGCCTTCTGTTGCTCTAGGATAAGTGATAGAACAAATTGTGCTGAATCATGATTAGTATCTTACTTTGTATTGTAACAGCCCATCAAAGCTGAGATTGGTGTAAAAGCTTGTGATGAGAATCTACCTGAGGTGACAAGACACGTAAATCACTGACTGCACTGGGAGCAAGTGGCCTGTGATTCACAAGGTAGGTCACATCCTGGTAGATGTTTCAATATGACATGTTTCAGGTATCAAATGTGTTTTATTGCTTTGTCTCTTTATGTGGACCACAGCCTGTCTGAGGTAGAGCACATCAGCTCTGACAGCAGGCCTGAGCTTTTCAAATGCAGGATGGGAAGAGGATGCCTTGCGACCCGGTTTTAGACTGAGGTTAGGAATAAAACAGCAGGACTTAATACCATCCTCAGTGAAAGTCTCACTGCAGAACTGGATCCTACAGTAAACAAAGGGAAAGGTGACCCTGCTTATGGCAGGGGGGTTGGAACTAGATCAGTTCAGGCAGGCCTCGCTCAGACGGGGCAGTGAAGCAGCTCTTTATTGAGCAGTTGTGCAAAAACGGGTCTCCTGGCAAGTAGGCACACACAGCAAAGGCAGAACTTGGGTTTCTGTTTCCTATCCCATCCCCGAGTTCCCTCCCTTGTTTGCACATTGCTTGGGGACTCCAAGGTTTACAGCCTATCCAATGCTTATAATCTCCATGCTAACTGTCCTGCTTCTGTTTACCCCTCCCCTTATTTGATCCCATACAAGAGAGTATTAGAGGAGACGAGACAAAAGAAACGTGCTCCTGGTGTGATAGCATCTTTATTTTTCAGGAGAACTCTTTAATTTCACCAAAAGCAGGAAGCTTGATAAGAGTCTTGTCTGTCCTGGAGCTTCGAACCTGTGCAGCAGCCATGGAGCTGTGAGAGGCAGCAGCACAAAGGGAATCCTTTCTCTAAGGCAAGCAGCTGAGCAGGGATCTCTTATAGCCACCCATCAATGTCAGCTGTGCAGTGACACTGATGCCACCAACAGAGCAGGTAAGCTCTGACAGCAGCCGCACNCCCCCGACAGCCCTCCCATAGCACAGACAGCACCCCCATTCCTTTTTTAGTCCTTCATCTCCCATCCCACACCCCCACAGCCCACACAGCACCCTCAGTCCTTTATTAACCCTGCAGCTCTTATAGCCCCCCATAACACAGACAACACCACCAGGCCTTTATCAGTCCCCCACCTCCCTTAGCTCCTCCCCCAGCACAGACAGGGCCCCCAGAACTTTATTAACCCTGCACNAAACTCCCTGGTCCATCTGGGAAGTTGCCATCAGAATTCCCTGTTTCTTGCTACCACGTTTTGAAGTCCAAAAGCTCAAGCTCCGACTGAGGATTTCTGGAGCTCTGCGCTCCAAGAGACGTCTGTGCTTGTGCAGCGCATATTTCAGAGGGATCTGCTGCATGACTTGTTGCCAGCATGCAACATCCATCTGTACCGGCAGTGCCTTTCTTCCTGAAGATGAGAGGGTTCGGGGGGCTGAAATAGCACTTTGCAGTGGAGCAGGGAATTATTGAGGCTGCCTGACGCACAGCTAGATGTGACCTTGGTGCTGTGTGCTGAGAACCAGTGGTAATACTTCAGAAAGCTAGAGGCTGTACAACAGCGTGGTCCTCTTTGTCCCCTGGCTCATCAAATAGCTGCCTTCCGGGCAAAAACTCTGCCCTGTCTTGCAGATGTAGTGAAAGGGATGCTTAGGAGGAGGAATATGGATACCTGGAATGGAAAGCTGCACTCTTGGGTTGCTCTGCTCCATGCCAGTGAGTTGGCAGCAGAAGCTGAGTGCTGTCAGTGCAAAAAGGCTATTGCCAAAATTTAATCTCCCTTCTGCAGGCATGCTTTTAGGCTCTGGATGAGGAAAGTACCGTGGAAAGTGATAATGTCCTTTGGAATAAGGAGGAGTTGTACACTTCATGAAGCATTCTGTTCAATTCAGGCAATACTCACTGGATGCTTAAGCACTTGAAATCCTTCAAGGATAGGGGATCTGTTGGGATGCTGTACAGTGCAAACAATGCTGAGTTTTTCTACTCCTATAAGCTACTGGAAGGGGAAGTGTCAAGGCAGCCACACACGCACAGTTTCATGTTCTAGGAATTGAATTATTTGTGTTGAAAGGCCTTGGAGCAACTCCAGTGCCTAAAGGGGCTACAAGAAACCTGGAGAGGGGCTTTGGACAAGGACCTCTAAGGACAGGCCAAGGGGAATGGCTTTAAGCTGCCAAAGGGGAGGCTGAGCTGAACCCTCAGGCAGAAGCTGTTCCCTGTGAGGGTGCTGAGGCGCTGGCCCAGGGTGCCCAGAGAAGCTGTGGCTGCCCCATCCCTGGCAGTGTTCAAGGCCAGGTTGGACACAGGGGCCTGGAGCACCCTGCTCCAGTGGATGTGGACAGGGATGAGCTTTCAGGTCCCTTAAGCCTAAACCAGTCTGGGATTGTATGAAACTTTGAAGATCCTTGTTTTTCCTTACAACTTTGTTTAGCAAATGAAGGTAGGGATTTCTTTATAAGACGGGCCAGATGTTCAGAAGTGATACCCTGTGAGACCAACCAGTGCAGGCAGAAAAGGCAGATAAACTTCTAGACATACAAATCTTGGCTATGAGGTTGCTGCATCTAACAAGAGGGAACCCCTAAGTCCTTGCACTTGCCCATGTCTATGGCTGCAGCAGTGCAGTTGAAGACAGTGGGATTATAACTCACATGACTTATGAGTAAAGCCTTAATGATGGTGTAATTACAGAACTTTNGTCTATGGCTGCAGCAGTGCAGTTGAAGACAGTGGGATTATAACTCACATGACTTATGAGTAAAGCCTTAATGATGGTGTAATTACAGAACTTTTAACTCTTCCTTATGGGAAATCCCTGCTTTGAAAGTGCCTGTAATGATGTTTACCCCAGAAACCCAATGCTTTGCGGAGGGGATTTTTGTCTTGTAACTGCTCATATACCCTCGGTCACACCAATAGGCAGCAGAGTGCTGTGCTCTTCAGAGGTGCATGTGCACACTTCATGCCGTCTCATAATGGTGCTTTTCAGGGATTCACAAATCCCAGGCAGAAGCTGGGTGTCCTGGGTTCAGCAATAGCAGTCAATTTTTCTCCTTAGTAGCTGGTGCAGCTGTGTTTTGACTCAACTTGGGAACAAAACTGATAGCAGGAATGTTTTTAGTTACTGCTCGAATGTTTTGTTCTGACCAAGGACTTTGTGAGCCTCATGCTCTGCCAGGGAGGAGGGGAGGCTGGGAGGAAGCAGGGACAGGACACCTGACCCAAGCTAACCAGAGAGGTATTCCATACCATAGCATGTCATGCCCAGGATGTAACTGGGAGTTACCCGGAAGGGCTAGTGCTCTTGGAGTGGTTGGAGGAGTTGGTTGATCAGCACTCGGTTGGGTTGGGGTGTCGTGAGTTTTGTGTCGGTGGTTGGTGAGATGCTGTATTCTTTTCCCTTGTTATTTCCTTTATCATTATTATTATTGGTGGTAGCAGCAGTGATTTGTGTTATACCTTAGTTACTAAACTGTTCTTATCTCAACCTGTGGGAGTTGCATTCTTTTGATTCTCCTCTCCATCTCTCTGGAAGCAGAGGAGGGCAAGAAAGGGGGGGTTGAGCGAGTGAGCGAGCTGCGTGGCTGGGTTTAAACCATGACAGTTCTTTTTGGCACCCAACGTGGGGCATGAAGGGTTGAGATAATGGCAGATCTGACTGGATTAATGGTTGCTCATCACAATGCTGATTTATTGGCTTTTAATGTTGCTTCTCTTGACCTCACAGTTTCGGAGTGTTGTAACTTACTTGGAGCCGGTATTTGCTGTGTTGGTGTTTATCTGGGTGGGAGCTTGGGCTAAGGTTCTTGTCCCATTGTACTTTATGGCAATGACCTGCAAGGAGGGGGGGTGGCCCCAGGAGCCGGCGACAGCCGGGGCGGCCTGGGAGAGCGGCCCCAGGGACCAAGGTGCGTTGGGAGCAGGGCCGGAGGGCAGCAGGGAGGCGGTGGCGGCCGAGCAGCGGGAGAAGGCGGCGGAGGAGCCCAGCCCGGCGGCGGCCGAGAGCATTCCCCGGGAGCCGCCCAGCAAGCGCCACGAGGCCGAGCCCCAGGAGGATGCAGGAGAGTGCAGAGTGTTCCCCAGCAAGGCAGAGGAGGAAGATCCGGACTCAGGAAAAGGGAAGCCGGTGGCGGGAGAGCCGGCGAGCACATCAGCTACAGCAGCACCAGTGACAAGCACAGCAGCATCATTTGAGGGTTCTGAAGGGTTTGAATGGCCTTTGGGTACCCTTGGGACCTGCCTGCTGATTGTGATGGGGATCAGCATGGTGGCACACACACAGTGTGTTCTATCCACAACCATTTTGTCTGATCCCAAGAGTTAAGCAGAATCAGGTTTGGGTCTTGTCTAGTGTTAGACAACGATATGGGGAGACCAACAGATTTTCCCCAAGGCTGGACAATCATGAGTGGCCAGGTGTGTGGGACAGTATGAGCCAGTATCTAGTCCACTGGGCCCCTCCAGTGTTCTGGAAGCGCTGGAGATAGAAGGCAGCTGTATGGAGTCCCCAGCAACAAGCTGCAGGAACTGCTGAAGGGGACAGTGAATCATTTTGAGCCTGGTGGGACTATGACACTTCAGGCCACCAGAGCAGAGATGCAACATACAGATGGACTCATGATTGGTGGGTGGACTTAGCAATGGACACCATTGCCTAGGTTATTCATGTGTGAACACTGCACACAGCCTCTCCTGCTCTGAAAGACTGTTAGAGGAGATGGAGCCTGACATCATGGACCAGATGGACTCAGTAGCTTTATAGGGACTGGTCCATGCACTAAGGTAGGAGTACATTGAGATAAAAGTGATGGTATATTGAATATGTGGGATTTGAGCATGATGTGAATGGTATGGAATAAGGGGTGGATAATGTCCTGGGTTCAGCAATAGCAGTCAATTTTTCTCCTTAGTAGCTGGTGCAGCTGTGTTTTGACTCAACTTGGGAACAAAACTGATAGCAGGAATGTTTTTAGTTACTGCTCGAATGTTTTGTTCTGACCAAGGACTTTGTGAGCCTCATGCTCTGCCAGGGAGGAGGGGAAGCCGGGAGGAAGCAGGGGCAGGACACCTGACCCAAGCTAACCAGAGAGGTATTCCATACCATAGCACGTCATGTCCAGGATGTAACTGGGAGTTACCTGGAAGGGCGGGTTCTCTCTGGGGTGTTGGAGGGGAGAGTTGGTTGGTGGGGTGTCGTGAGTTTTGTGTTGGTGGTTGGTGAGATGCTGTATTCTTTTCCCTTGTTATTTCCTTTATCATTATTACTACTGGCGGTAGCAGCAGTGATTTGTGTTATACCTTAGTTACTAAACTGTTCTTATTTCAACCTGTGGGAGTTGCATTCTTTTGATTCTCCTCTCCATCCCTCTGGAAGCAGAGGAGGGCAAGAAAGGAGGGGTTGAGTGAGTGAGCGAGCTGGGTTTAAACCACGACACTGGGTTTGCTTCATAATACTCATTAGTCAGGAGCAACCAAGAAGGAGGAGGAGGAAACGCTCTTCAGAGTCCAAGGTTTGCCTACGGTGTGCTTTTACACAAACAAATGGGGTAGCCACAGAGAGCTCGGAATCCTAGAAGCTTGCTGTATTGTAATGTAAATCCTCCAAGTGTTCTTCTTGCATGTGAGGAGGTGGCTTTCTGCAGCCTTCTCTTAGCATCAAGTCATCTGGCAGGGTTCAGCTGCTCTGCTCAAGCAGTTGTAAACTTCTAAAGATGCTGTTCTGGCAAGGGAGGACTAACCTTTTAGTCAGGATCTGTAGATCAGAGATAAGCATGTTCATTCTTCACTGAAGCAACGGTATTTTAGGAACTGTCAGACTAGTACAGACTTGACTGCTCCCTTTTTCCCCCCCTTAACAACTGCTGTATCTCTGCTTTCTTCCAACTCTGCACAATCCCAATGGATAATGCTCCAAATTCCATGTGCGCCCTGCGAAGCTGGAGCACTTAAGCAGATGTGTTTGCAGAGCGGATGAAAACAAATGGTTCTGTTTAATGGAATCAGTGTACTTAAATAATGTCCTTATGTACTTCACACTCCTGAATGCTGTTGGCAAGTCCTGCAGCATCTCCTTGGGGTGCTGAAAAAAGGTTTCTTTGACGTGTGCAGGCTCTTTGCTGTATACCTAAAAGTGCAGCTGTGCTGTCTAAGGTTCATATTCAAGTCATCACCTCTGTCTTTAGCTTTGAAAACAAAGCTGGAGATGTTTAAAATAACCTTTGCCACTTCTTTCACTGCAGAACGTAAGGAAATGATCAGGTTATCACAAAGTGTTCCAGAGCCCTGGAGATCACTCTGTCCATTGGAATGGGGAATTCCTTCACTTTGAAGAGCTGAAAGCTTCCTTTCTCATGTCGCCAGAGAAGCTGTGGCTGCCCCATCCCTAGCATTGTTCAAGGCCAGGTTGGATGGGGCTTGAAGCAACATGGTCCAAGGTATCCCTGCCTGTGGCAGGGGCTTGGAACTGGATGAGTTTTAAGGTCCTTTAGGATTTGGTTCTTTTTCTTACCTGAGCCTTTCTCTGAGGGGATTACATTGTGCAGTAGGAAAAGTATCCCATCCTCTTTATAGATCGCTGGAATCGTGTAAGG
>NDXB01003132.1:0-12579 GCA_002631895.1 Agapornis roseicollis
GGTGATCCTGCCCCTCTACTCTGCTCTCATGAGACCTCACCTGGAGTATTGTGTACAGTTCTGATGTTCTCAACATAAAAAGGACATGGAACTGTTGGAATAAGTCCATAGGAGGGCCAGAAGGGTGATCAAAGGACTGGAACACCTCCCGTATGAATACAGTCTCGGAAAGTTTGGTCTGTTCAGCCTGTAGAAGAGAAGGCTGTGTGGAGACCTCCTAGCAGTCTTCCAGTATCTGAAGGGGGAATATATGGATGCTAGGGAGGGGCTCTTCATTAGGGACTGTAGTGACAGGACAAGGGGTAATGGGTTCAAACTTAAACAAGGAAAGTTTAGATTGGATATAAGGAAGAAATTCTTTCCTGTTAGGGTGGTGAGACACTGGAATGGGTTGCCCAAGGAAGTTGTGAGTGCTCCATCCTGGTGGTGTTCAAGGCCAGGTTGGATAGAGCCTTGAGTGACATGGTTTAGTGTGAGGTGTCCCTGCCTATGGCACAGGGTTGGAACTAGATGATCTTAATGTCCTTTCCAACCCTAACTATTATGATTTTATGATTCAGTGACTCAGATATTTTGCCACTGGAACATAATAGATTTTTTCAGTATTTGAAGGTTGGAAATCAAGTTACATCATTAATTAAGTTGTGAGTGAAAGTAAACTGTAACAAAGAGGTGTTACAGCCATGCTTGAAAAGCTTTCTGTTAAGCTGTGATTGTTTTGGTCCTCACAATCTTTGACTGTTGACAATATAGGAGCATGTTCTGCATCTACCCCCTTGACTGTGAAGCTTTATTTTCTGGTTAAATTCAATGACTTTTGCTGTATAATACAGAAAGGAATTTCAGCAGCATTTGTGGTAGCTTAAGCATGTAATTTCTCTCAATGTTAAAAGGAAAATGCATGTCTAATCTACCATGTGCAGCCCTAAAAATTTACTTCAGTACATCTTTTTTCCAGAACTGACATTTTGATGTTGCTTGTCGCAGTGATTTGATATTCGATTTTACCTTTTTTGTTACAAGCAACAGCCATTGACATTTCTCTACCTAATTCATGTCATCATTTTAAACAGTTACTATTATTAGCAGCTATTATTACACAAACCATACTATTTATACAAGAGAAGATGGTGAATCAAAGCCAATGTTTTCCTATGAAGGATGCAAATCCAGAAGCACATTTTGTCTTAAAAAGCTGAGATCAAACAGTGTAGGTTAATGTGTATTTTCAGTAACATCTGTCCTTATTCTACCTTGTGGAACCCTCTTGTAGATAATTTTACAACATAAAGTGCCTTTTGAGGGCACCTAGGAAGTAAACAAACAGCCTTATAGAAGTCAGATATTCCTTGTTTTGGGTTATCAGGGATCCACAGATTTGCACCTTTTCCTCACAGAATTCTTCATTTTCAGAGCTCATAGTTAAAATTTTCTGCTCTTCCATTTTCACAGTGTCTATTCACTACAGTTTTACAGGCAGGTCACCAATTTAAAGATAGCTTGGGATGGGCCTAACAGATATTTTAATCGGTTGGAGAAATAAAATGATTTTTGAGCCTGACTTCAGTTCCCAGGAAATGAGATGAAGTTCCCAAAGAGTATGTTTAGTAAAAATCCCCCTAATTGACACCATGGTGTATTGGCAGTCTTCTTTAAAGAAGCCAAGCACTATCTGATCTGAGTCACATTCTCATACTGAAGAGCAGTATTTTAGACAATAATATTGTGTACTATGGGATATTTCTAAAGTTCCTCTTCCCATTCCCTCCCCAAGTGTACTCATCCCTATTAAAAATTCATTACATACATGTTGAGTGATTATTCCTTCAGAAAGAAATAGCACTGACTTTTTAGATGCAAGTGTTGTCTTTATAAGGGCAAGAAACTCTTTTATAGTCAAAAGATATTTGCAGTTGTGTACACAGTTTAATGTAATTTAGGTAGCTAATTATTAGCTGTTACAGTTCAAACTAATTACCTCAGGTTCCTAAATGTGTGTCTTGAATCATCCTTGGGAATTACCTATTTTTCTCCACTGAGCAAAATAAATTTTTAGGTGCCCAAATTAGATGAGATAAATCCTATGCAGTTTATTTAGACTGCTAAGTGCTGACAGCCACAAGTCAATTCCCCTGTGCCTCAAAACACTGGGGCATAAGACAGCTCTGGTGCTGATACCATTTAGATACATTCACATGCACTGACATGACATGACTGTGCAGAGTGTTAATGCATTCTGTCTCTCAGGTGGCTTACTAGCCTGTAGGCATATTCCTGAACTTCTAATGCTTTTACTTTGGGACCAGAACTGATTTGCACTACCCTGGTTTGGATTGTAGATAGTTAGTTGTATTGAAAAAGCTGTATAATTTGATCCCGTCTGGGCAGGAAACTAGCTATAAAGGCAGCTTAATTTGAGCATGCAGACAGATTTAAACATATCCAGCCTTTATTTAATTGCCTATGAGGACTTGTGGGAGCCTGTTTAAGACTACATCCCATGTATAAATTCCATGTTTCCTTTACTGTTTAGGTCCAGATCTTTCAACAATTTCAGTGGAAGCTTTCTGTATTGCTGAAAACATATTCTTGCCCATGTCAGGAGAGAGCTTGTCAGGAGATTAGGGATTGGGTTATTGTATATCCAGTTTAAAAATAACTTTTGCAGCCAAGCATTTCAAATTGATTTGGCGTTTTCACTATTCCCCTGTTTTTATATGCTAACATTTGCCATCAATAAAAATAATCATATTTATTGTTTTTTACTATGCATCTTTTTCACCTGGACATAAAATATAATGTGTTTGTTTTCTTCCTGTTATAACACACACACACCTCCCTGTCCCCCCAAAACAGAAAAGAAGGATCAGATTAATGAAAATAGTTTTCCCCTTACCTGTCCTAAAAGATGCATCCAGACCCCCAGCTGAACTTCTCTCATCCATGTTGAAAGCATACAGATTATCAGACTGGTCAGTCTGTCTGTGTAGAGTATTACCGGTAGGAAAGCATTTGGGGATCCTCTATTTACAGGGCTGGGCTCCTAAGAATAAGAAATTCCAATCAGTAAGAAAGGAGTTCTGTATAACTAATTATTTGAAGAATTCTTAGGCACACTAACATCTTTTATCACTATCCTGAGCAATTCATTTTCCTCTTTTATCCTAAACAATATTTTTGACTGTGTCTCAATGCTCCCCTAACCATCAAAATTCCAAACACCTGTCTTAGCTCCTCAGTCCTAAAGTCTGTCCCATCTTCATTGCTCCCTTACATTTTCAGGATCTCTCCTGTTTTATCAACTCCTGTTTTAATTCTCTTCCCAGACACGCTCAAGTGATCCAAAGAACCATTGACCTCTCACTACAATCTATTTACCTTGACTTCAGCTATTACTGAATTCTGTTCATGTGCAGGCTGAGATTTTCTTCTTTTCCCTTACATCCAACTGAGCGACCAGAAAGAAAATAAGGCAAATAAGCACCAGTAATGGCTCATCAGAATAAACATTTTCTACAAGAGGCAGTTTCCTTTCTTCTTCCTCCTTGACCTTCTCCAGACTGTAGTTTTCTTTTCTTTCTTTGGTCAACAAATGATTACAGCATCATTTGGGCTGTATGGACGACAGTAGTCTTATCTGCAGATCTTACCCATGGTAGAATTGCAGTAATATACCTCTTATGCAGGCAAGAAAATGTTGCTGCTTATGGTCCTTATTTGACTGTTGCAATGGTCCCTAGTCTGGTTATCATCTTGGAAGACTAACATCCTTTCTATTATTTCCCTGCTGTAATTCAGGGGTTTAGCATTGACTAAATACTCTGAACGCATCCAGACTGCTAGGGAGGGGGCTATGTGTTTCACAGGATGGATACAGCAAAGGTATGCCAGTTGGTTTGGGGACCAGAGAGGAAGTCCTAAATTATTTTCTTTACTATTACAGATATAATAAAACTTTATCTTCCAAATTCAGATTTTCTTCTAAAATTAGTCCTTTGCACTTAGATGTGCGATGACCAAATGTTCTGTGGATGTATACCAATATGGTTCTAATGATGCCCAGGGGAGATCCACCATTGCCATAGCTGTAAATTATAGAGTTGTTCAACATTCAGTGAACCATTCAGTGGGTTCGTGTAACTGTAAGAGAATCTCGATTTTTATTAATAAATAAATAGGTTGCCACGAAAGCATGAAAATACAGCTCACGAAGTCTTAACCTTACAAACACAGGGTATAGAATTTACAAATAAGAAATGAGATAACAGTTTAATAAGAACAGGAGTTTCATACATATAGTTAACTTTTTTCATAACTTTTAAAAAGTTGGTGAAGTTTCATACCAGCACAATTTACTGAATTTATGTAATGTGTTTTAACTTACCATTCAAGTGTGTGTTCCAAGATCTGCTGACACAACCAGCATGTATGCTTTTCTTCTGTAGTTAAGATTTGATTTGTTACAAATCTGTAGTACTTTGACTTCCTAAAACAGTACTTTGAACCACCTTCTAAATTGTGTTCATACTAAAACTATTCATTCTGCTAAATGATCCCACATTATCCACTGTCCTGGGAAACAGAACTTTGGAACAGAACATTTTTTTGTGCAGTGTGTTTGATATTTATACAGTTGCATGTGTTTATAGGTGCACACTGGTGTGACTTTCATAAAATAAACTGACTTTTATCTTTTTCTGTCAAGTAGCATTTTTTTTTAGCATCAATGACTGGCATTTCTGAGCTGAGGATTTTGATTTCTCTTTAGAATTATTTCAGGCATGGGCCATCTGCAGTTTATTCCCTCTTCTTTTCCCCACATTCACAGGTTCTCAGTTTTCCATTTAGTGTGAAACAAACAGGTTTTCCCATCCACAAGTCCAGGTAATGTCAAAAGTAGCTTGTTTCAGGCAGTCCCCATCCAGGAGCCAGTCCCCATCTGCTAGGGCAGGTGGTCTACACCAGCATTCGCTCATTCTATTAGGGCAGTCTACCAGTATGATACCAGCAGATCTTGTGCCTTCATTGACATTCATTAAATATCCTCACTTAACAAGCCATAGAACCATAATTACTATAGATTGCAAGCAATCTCCCATATTTGGTCTAGTGACTTCTGGTTTTGTTTGGGTATTGTATGATCAAAAGATCTGTAAGCAATATCATCTCAAGAGTATACCAAAAGGGATGGAAGATATTCAACATTTATAGTATATATGGGAAAACACAGGTCATCATGGAGTTGTGTGTATAAGGTGAAGGGGAGACATGGTTCAGCTGTGGGAAAGACTCTTCTAAGTATGTATGTGGAAATAGCTTAGCAAGTTGGTACTGCGTCTTCTGACTGCAATCCTCAGCAGTGCAGTTTTCATTTAAGGCATTTAGAGAACAAATCCAAGATACAAATCTCTGCAGTGTTGTTTCTCTGTAGGTGCATTCACACTACAGTGAGCTGCTTCAGCTGTTTTTCCATTAATCCATAGAACTGCCAGACATGCTCCCCATCCCTATCTATGTAGAAATAGTTACAAGAGATGAGGGAAGTATGAAGAGAGTAGTTGCAGTAACACTCCCCTCCAAACACTTTCTCCTTCAGAAGAGGCGATAGTGTGTCATACAAGAGCTGCACAGCAAATAGGAATGACTCTTTACACAAGAAACCATATGAGATACTGGGTTCATCTGCCACTTCGAACACATGGCAAAGACACAGCAGGGAAGTAAAATAACATGCCCAACACACAAGTTGCATGTGCAACCTGCTACTGCCTTCAGCCTCTTTTTCCTGAAGTGTCACAGATTTCTGCAGCTCACAAAAACCTTAGAGAATGGTATAACTCCTGGTTTAGAGGACCAGCAGTGGGAAGACTAAATTTCTGGAGCATCTCTTCAAAGAATAAAGCTAGTCTGAACATCCTTCTACAAAGCTTAACACTTTGATACTGGGATAGAACAGGTCATGATGGTCCTGGAAGCATTCTCAGTGGTGGTGTCTTATTAGTCCTGCTGTGTAACTGTCAGTTGGATATCTGTTCAGCTGTTGCCTTGCAAGAATGTATAGATTTTTTAGGTTTGTTTTTTTTTTTTTGGTTTTTTTTTTTTTTTTTTTTTTTTTTTTTTTTTTTTTTTTTTTTTTTTTTTTTTTTTTCTTTTTTTTTTTTGTGTTGTTGTTCTTTTTTTTGGTTTTTTTTTTTTTGTTTTTTTTTTTTTTTTTCTCTTTTTAAGGCTATATCTCTTTCCTCACTCTTGAGGTCCAGCTGTATGAAGTGGGACAGTGCACTATAAGCACTGGTTTCTACTGGCGATGTTCACTAAAAAGGTAGTTGTCTGTACCCACTGTATATAGCTTCAGAATGTTTAAACGCAGGCTCCTGTTCCTCCTGGTATCCACAGTTCACATATGCTGGTTTAGGAGATCCTGAAAAACAATTGAATGCTGGCTTTTGCAGTCTACATGATCACAGAAACCATGTTCCAGAGCTTGTATGACACAGGAGTCCTATAAATTCTTCTTCCTTGGGTGAGATTCCCTGTGATCTAAATGATTTGGCAGATCCAGACTTTATCAGGATCTGTCAAAAAATCACCTGTAGCTGTCATGCCCATTGCATATTTGCCTGCTCTAAACAGCTTACTGACTGCTCTGGGTTTGTGATAACATGTAATGTGATAACATGTAAAGGAAATTATCTTTGTGTGAATGGGTTTGTAGGAGTTTGCAACTGACTCAAAGTCCTCCTTCTGGTCTGCAGGTGCATAACACTAAGAAAGCGTTTGTCTTTTTGTACCCAAGCCTGCTTTCTTAGTTGGGGAGTGTTTTGGCACATGCATATGAACCAGGCCAGTAAATCAACAGGATTTATGGGGCAAAGGCTTGAAGAACTTTATGTGGGCCAGTTGCACTGGTTATCCGCATGTGGTCACTCTGCAAGAGAGAGCACAGCTTGGAAGACTGTGATCCAGTCCACAGCAGCTGCTCTAGGGGAGAGTCCAGTAAGGAAATACCCTGTAAGAAACAGAAAAGCCAAGTGGAAATGCTATGCCTATCCGATACTTCTTTCACAAACAATATGAAATTCGTCTGATAGTACATACAGTGAAAATTCAGAGACATAAATCCAAAATCTCATTATTGCAATATAGACCATTAACAGTAACAGGAGTAGTTCTCAGATTCATGATGAAGATCACAATTATCCAGCTTAAGCATCTATAGTAATATGAACAACTATTTCTTTATAAGTAGGCTAATTGAAATCAATGTGAATTCTTTCAGTGTATGATACTGCTTGTTTGTAATAGTGAAGCAGACAAGGAAAGATGAATCACAGAATCATAGAATAGTTAGGGTTGGAAAGGATCTTAAGACCATCTAGTTTCAACCCCCCTGCCATAAGCAAGGACACCTCACACTCAAACCATGTCACCCAAGGCTTCATCCAACCTGGCCTTGAACACTGACAGAGATGGAGCATTCACAACCTCCCTGGACAACCCATTCCAGTGCCTTACCACCCTAACAGTAAAGATATACAGTAAACTTAACTTAAACACAGAGTAATATGAAAAGCTTTTAATTTAAGAAATCAACACTTAAAAGATATATGTAATTATTGAATGGTATATTATTAAAATTCCACAATGATTTTCTTTTCCCGATGTTTCTGTTTTGTCTGTTATCATGCAGTTATGAATTTGTTTTTCAGTTCTGGACAGAATAGTTTTATTAATTGTGTATTAATATAATCAAATTAATTTTGAGTCTACCATACTTAATACTGTTGCAAAATAATCATTAACAAACACAAAAGGAAATAGACAAATTCCAGCCTAACCAAAAACTCCCACCCTCAAATTCAAAGGAATGCACCAGTCTGATCTAAGGATCAGACTGTGTGTGGTTTAAATTCTAGCACATGTAAGTCTCATAATCTAGGCACAGGAATTGACCAGTTATGCACTTTAACATGGCCTTGTTGTGCTTAGAGGTTTTCAGTCAGATCTTTAGTTTTGATTTTTCATGCTTTCATGGGTTTGAAATAATTTCTTTTAATGCAGTTTTGTATATAATGTATGTTAAGACATTCCATCTCTTTGTGTTTTGTTAAGGAAATAGTACGGTTAAGGGATTTTTCATGAAAACCAAGTATTAATTGCTTCAATTTAAGCATCTTCATTGTAAAAAAAGAGTGGGATCTAAAATCTGATATACAAGAGTAACACCATGTGATAGTTGTACTTGATCAAATTAATCAACAGAGAAATATGTGCTGAACAGAAACATTTTATTTACTTATGAAGTAGAACAAAAGTCAAATTCTGACATGTTCCCTGAAACTGACTAGTGGGCTTTTTCACCAAAGGTAAAAGATAACACTTATGAGATGCAGCACAATTTAATACAGTCTGAATACTGAAAATCAGTGTTATTTCTGCTGCTTTCCTTCAAAAGTACACTACTTTCTCAGCTACTTCATTCTTGCTGTTTCTCCATGTAGCTGCTGAGTAAAATTCTTCTCCTATCAAAGTTCAAATTAAAATTCCCCAAAACTTTAACAGGGTTGAAATTTTATTCTTGAAATTGTGAATTCTTGGTGCTTATTTGTTATTTTTTATATATTTCTTTATATTTTTTATATTTTTTTTTTATTAGAATTCTTGGTGCTAAACTTTTTGGATTTTTTCATTAAAATGTATTAAAAGATTGAAAAAAAAAAAAACCAAACCCATTTACCTGTTTTCATGTTAGCTGCATAATGCTATGTATTGTTCCACTGTATTAGAATGCTGTTGTGCAGTCAGTTTTACATGACGCTTGGCCTCCAGGTCAAAGGCAAATCTCACTTCTGAGCTGACCAGGAATGAATCAATAGGGATAGGTAAAAACACAAAAGCAGAACACATGTAGCAGCATTACAACGAATAATACAAGCACAGTACCTTCTATCACAAGTAAAATGTATTTCAAAGTGATGCAAAGATAGAACTTTCTCATAAATATCAAAAGGTTAGTGTTTTCAAGATGACATATTACAGTTACATTGAAAGCCAATACGGTTTTGAGCAACATTTTTCTGTTGGACACATGTGCTCATACACCCACAAATACAGACATACTTCTGTACACAGAAACACCATGAAGGGTATCAGTTACCAACACAGAAAGCAACTATCAATGGCTTAGTCTTAAAAAAAACCCCTCATTTGCATTGCTTGAATTATTTTTGCCATTTCAAATCACATGGTAATAAGGACCATTCTATAAGTAACTATAGAAATAAACTGCTATGAAGCACTTTATAATTGCATGAAAATCATCTGCATTTAAGGAGGATGCATAATATCATCAATTATATTCAATTCACCTATAAATATAAATGTAAATTACACCAGATCTGATGTTAAATTTTCAGGTAAATATGTAGGAAAATAATGTACATTTGCTACCTTTGACCTGTGTGTATGAGGGGTAGAGAGCACTATGAACTTAAAGTTTCTAACAGAAGGTAAATGTCATACTTTGTCTCTGTTTCTACCATGGGAAACAGAAAATCCTAGTCTAGTTATCTTGGAGGATAATTCTGAAGTTGACATATAAAGTAGATGGGAGGAGAGCTAAGATGTTGCCTAAGATGAGCAGGGGCAATGACCTCTAGAACTGCCTCAGCTAATATCATCTCAATAATCTTCTAAGTTTCTGCTACAAAAAGAATAGAAACAGAGTCTTACATGATTATTTAGGCACAAAATTAATTTTTAAATTGTTAGTTTGGTAAGTCCCAACTCATTCATCCTACATCTCTCAGCTTCTTTTGCAAAATATCCTGAGTTTATATACATATATGATATCTCTGTCGGGGACAGATTAAAGCATCAACACAACTGTTTCCAAAGCAATGTAGATAAATTGTGATCGGATCAAGCACCTAGTGTTGAATCTTTTCAACTTTCATTCATTTCCCTTATGCAATGCACCCCATTTTCCTGGGATATTTTATCCTCTGATGCTACCGACTGAGGTCTCTCAGACAATCAAGATAGGAGGATGATTTTCCATGCTTTCCTTGGTGGTTCTAGAAAATACATTTTCTACCCTTTGTTTAGCAAAACTGAGAGTGATTCATGATGGTGACAGTCACAGTGACTGAGTCAAATGCATCCTGAGTGCAACACCATTGACTTCACTGCTTCTGATTTTCTTATATAGAAATAATGTAGTTTAGATAAGGTCAGCTTGGGAAGAGTCTGCCACAATGTGGCTGGTACCATAACCAATAAATACTTAATGAAACTTGTATAATTATCTGATAGATTTGCAAAAGTTTCATAGAAACACAAATTTGCTTTTATAAAACCCAGAGCAACTCAACTCAGTAACATTTGTGGATGCCTAAGAGAAGAATTTAAACCAGCAATATCAGACTCTCTCACCATATGGTTTAGAGCACCTACTTCTAAAATGGAAAGAGGTAGGCCCAGGAAAATGTATCAGAACCAACATAGAATAGTTACTGTTGGCATCTAGCACAGCTGGAAATAACTTATACTTTCCGGGTAGCAGTATAGAGCTGAATTTAAATGAGCTAACTTTGCTCTTTGCAGCAGGGAAGCTGATTTTCCAGACTAAGAGGAGTTCCATATTGCCAAGGCCAGACTGCTTCCAGTAGCTGACCTGGTTCTTTTGAAGCAAGCTCTATTCTCATGGCAGGGACTCCTGAAAGAAATAACCCATGGCTGAGAGAGAAAATCCAGTGACATATTTGTTAACTACAAACAGAAATATTTGTAGTTAACAAACAGAAGTATTTGTAGATCAGAAGTATTCCCTTCTGTTGCCAAAGTGCCTCAGTTAGAAGTACTCAGATCTACTGGGAAACTATAAACAGTTTTTTGGCTGTGTCACTGTAACAGCTTAGCTTGTGCTCCAAGACTCCGGATAATATGATTCATACTTCCCTGTGTCCATACATAAAAGACTATTCAGGCCCGTCTCTGGTGCTTGAGATCTGGTCTTCAGGGAAAACTTCAGATGAGACTTCTGGCATTCCACCTAGAATGAAATTTAGCATGGAGTTTAATTCCAAAGAGGACTGCTTTCATATCTTGCTTTGTTCACATGAAAGCCAGTTATACAGTCAATACTGCTGGTTTTGTTAAACACAGCAAGTCAAACTACTTGAAAATAACCCCTTCACCACCCATCTTTCCCTCCTTGATTGCAGAAGTAGCCCTACAGTGAACAAAAGTTCTTGAAAGAAGTATAATTTCCCACCAACTGAATCACTATTTTCTGACAATGTTGCATGATAATTCATGAATAGCTTGTTAGTTTAAAATATTTTGCATACATTTGCGTTAGTTTGATCTCTTCTACTTCTAAAAGCTGCCAGGCAGACCTGACAGTGATCTAATGTAGTGTAAGGGGAGAAGTGAATTGTTAACAGTACAATACCCTTTGCTGTCTGGCTGGGAAGCATGCTCTGTAAGAAATAACATTTTGTGAAGCTTGAAGAAGAGCCCTAGCAAGTGCTCAATGTGCCATTTTACTTTTTGAAGATGAAGGTAGGGCAATCAGCAACTGGCATATCCTTGTAATCCTGAAACACAGAAAGAACCTACTAAAACTGTACATCATTTCTAAAACAAATAGATTTTAAGTTTAAAATTACTAGGGGAATTAGGCTTCTATAAATATTTAAGATAAGATGCAGTACCTTTAACTTCAAGCTCTAACCCTGAAGCCATTAACAGAGCTCTTCTTGCCAATGGCTTTCTTAAAAAAGTACTAAAATTGGTGAGAAATGGAGAAAGGGTAGAAAGAAGAAAATTCTGTTTCTGCTAGGAAAATTAAAAACAAGCAAACAAACAAACCCAAGCAAAAATATAAGAATTATAAGAAGTTTTGAGAGCTATTAATGAAAATAGTAATGACACACACAAAACTACAAAACTACCAAAAATGTTTCTGTAAGAACTTGCATATGCCAGAAGATTCCCTATTCAGAGCTTTCCTTTCAGACATCACTTCTAACATATGCTACCTGAAATCAGAAAATAGAAATTCTTTGTATAAGGTTAGGGTGACTGTAGGTTCTAGCTTTGCAGTAGGCAGTATATTAAGTGAAAAGGTTTGTCTACAGTTACTTTAAGTTACAGTTACAGTAAGTAACTTTATTCTCTCTTTCGTGTTGCCTGCACTTTCAGAAAAAATAGATTGCCTTCAGTTAGGGTCTTCTATATCAGAGAGAGGTTTGCTAAAAAAATTTCAACAGCAAGATATTTTTTACCCCCCAAACACAAGTTTTATTTGATGAAAACCATCTGTTACCTTGCATTGAATACAATTTCCTACCAAACCAAGACATTTACTCTGGGAATTTCTAATTAAAAAATACTGTTGCAATTCTGTTTTCTTCAATTCACTTGAATTTCATTTATTTGAAAAATATGAATTCCATGAATTCCATATACAAAATGGCTCATTTTAGCTCACACAACGCTTTTATTCAGTTTTTTTTTTTTTTTTTTGTTGTTGTTGATGTGGTGTTTTTTTTTTTTTTTTTTTTTTTTTTAGGTTAT
>NDXB01003134.1:0-14240 GCA_002631895.1 Agapornis roseicollis
CTTTCTGAGTCTCATGCTCTGCCAGGGAGGAGAGGAAGCTGGGAGGAAGCAGAAACAGGACACTGGACCCAAACTAGCCACAGGAGTATTCCATACCACAGCACGTCATGCCCACTATGTAAGTGGGTGACAGTTATGCGGAAGGGCCAGATTGTTGCTTGGGTGGGGCTGGGTATCAGTCAGTGGGTGGTGAGTGGTTGTATTCTCTTCCCTTGTTATTTCCCTTATCATTATTACTATTGGTGGCAACAGCAGTGATTTGTGTTACACCTTAGTTACTGGCCTGTTCTTATCTCAACCCATGGGAGTTACATTCATTCAATTCTCCTCCCAATGCCTCTGAGAACTGGGGGAGGAATGCGGGGAGGTGTGAGTGAGCGGCTGTGTGGTTCTGGGTTGCTGGCCGGGCTTAAATCATGACAACTCCACAACACAGGAAAGTCTAATAATTATCATATAAAATTTGTTTGTTGAATGAATCAATTAGTTTGTTACTTGTTTGTACTAAGTTTGTACTAAGCTAGTGTTTGTAAACAATTTTACTATAAAGGATGGACTTCAAAATCTCTGTACCTCAAGAGTAGTTAAGCTGACAGTTTATAAATGCTATTGACTTTCAGAACAAAAATCTACTGTACAATACTGTCCATACTAATCTTACAGCATTATTTTACTGTTTCACCTGATGAAAACATTTTTTCTCTTAAGTAACCCAGTGATTTTGCATTTTGCTCCTCCTGATTACTCTGAAGATATACATGGAAAAACCTCAGCAGATTAAGATGGAAAGGTGCATAGTGGTACCAATTCCCTGAGTATCTCTTTCCCCAGCTTTCAAATTTCCTGAAATTTATTCTTGACTGCCAGGAAGAGCTGACACACATTTCTTTGATTTGGATTTTATAAGCAAAACAATTTTTCTCTGCCCATATTTCCTATTTGATATCATTGGCAATCAAAAATAATAAACAAACTCCAGGCCTTCAAAAATAGTTGTGCAGTTTCCCAAAATGTTATGNTGATTTGGATAAGCAAAACAATTTTTCTCTGCCCATACTTCCTATTTGATATCATTGGCAATCAAAAATAATAAACAAACTCCAGGCCTTCAAAAATAGTTGTGCAGTTTCCCAAAATGTAATGTTGTTTGCGTCCAGGGGAGCACATTGTCACCTGATTGCTCCGACGCTGGGACAGTGATGCCAATGGTCATGAACTAGAAGGTATGGAAGCCAAGCAGCTGGGATCACGTGCCAGGGAAGGGAGAATTAACAAAGCAGTTGCAAAAGAGAAACTGTCTCTCAGCCTTTGGAGGTAGCTCTTGGCAGCTGTGAAGGAAAGGTTTCCCTATAAGGACAAAGTTAAGAGTCATTTGGCCAATTGGACCATGATAGAGAAAGGCATCCAGTTTATGAGGGAATCAGCCATTCCAGAGATGATGTATTATAGGCCAGATGCTGGGAATGCATCAATTCAGCTGTGTGAAAACTGTCGCAGGAGTTCAAACCATTGAGCGATGATCTGTCCGACCTGTCCAGCTCACCANTCCAGTTTATGAGGGAATCAGCCATTCCAGAGATGATCTATTATAGGCCAGATGCTGGGAATGCATCTGTAGGTTCAGATGAATAGAAATATACATGATCCATGTGGCTGAAATTTACATGGAGTGCACCATCATCATATGCCCACTCACTGGCATCAGTGACCTGACATGACAGCACCACCAACAGTGGATGAAGTGATTTGTCAACTCCTAGAATTCAAAGACAATCTCACCCCTTCCATCAATTCAGCTGTGTGAAAACTGTCGCAGGGGTTCAAACCATTGAGCGATGATCTGTCCGACCTGTCCAGCTCACCACATGTACCAACCCACATCTCAGCTATTAATTAAAGGCATCCTACTGCTTAAGAGAAGATATAGGAGGTACATGCCAGAGGCCACCCTATGGTTTTACCTGTGGGATCATGGAGAAGACATGAGGAAGTGGGATGGAAAACCTACCTCATCTCTGGCGGAACGGGTACACGAATTGAAGAGGAGAATAAAGGTCAAGGCTGATCACCCCATGAGAGCTGTGGCTTCAGTCTCTGGTGAGTAGGTTCCCAGATGGAGTGGAAGGGCTGATTTGCTCCAGGTCCTGTGATAAAGAAGAATAATCCCTGTCTATAAGATGTAAGTGACCGAAATTGTGATCACTATTAGAGGAGCCCAGCCTCCAGCCAGGTGGATGTAGGGGATAGTTGGGTTTACTGGACTGTGTGGATCAGATGGCCTGGCACATCAGTGCCACAGGAGTGTAAGGCTCTTATAGATACCGGTGCACAGTGTACCCTGATGCCATCAGGCTGTCAAGGGGTAGAATGTCTGGAGTAACAGGAGGATCCATGGAGTTGACTGTACTGGAGGCTGAAATCAGCCTGACTGGGAGGAAATGGCAAAAGCACCTCACTGTGACTGGTCCAGAGGCTCCATGCACCCTTGGCATAGGCTATCCCAGGAGAGGGTATTTCAAAGACCCAAAAGAGTACTAATGGGATTTTGGAATTGCTGCTTTGGAGATTGAGGAAATTGAGCAGCTGTCCACCTTGCCTGGTCTCTCGGACGATCCTTCTGTTGTGGGGTTGCTGGAAGTTGAAGAACAACGAGAGCCAATCGCAACTATAACAGTGCACCGGCGACGATATCGCACAGAGACTCCCTGATTCCCATTCAAAAGCTATTCTGAGTTTTGGAAAGAGAAATAAACCTTTATTTTAACACCATTTTCCTATTACAACCACAGCAGAATAAATTATTTGAAAGTCTTTCTGTAAGTATATCTAAATAAGTACTATTTACTTCTGTGCTCCCTGTGAGCTTTCCTACCAACTTCAATATCTTTGTCTTCTGCAAAATTATATGATAATTTTAAGATCAAGACAGGTTTTTCTTAGATAAAAAAGATAACTGATGCCCTAGGAATTCATTAGAATAAGGTCTTTATTCTCTGTATCAGTCAGGAGATAATTCAGCTCTGCAGAGTTTAGCAAAAGTGTTTAGGGGTTTTGTTTGGTTTTGTTTGTTTTGTTTTTTAATTTATATTAAAATGATAGATGTTAGATCCTAAGTAAAGATTATGTTGGTGCCATTTGAAGAGACAGCTCTTGCTCTCAAAAGTTGTTAAACACTTTATCATCCTAAGAAGCATTTCCTGACATTTAGCTGCCAAGTTGCATGACACATGGTGCCTGGTTAATTTCTATATAAAAGCTCATTACTTCACAGCTTTCTTGATTTTAAATTTTACATCCTTCATATCTGCACCTGTTTGGGCAGAAATTTGTCATGCTTTGCTTGTACCAAAAATTGGCTGCATAGTTTATAAAATCGTAACAAAATGTACATGTCCCATATTAATAAAAGCAAAAGTTGAACCTTACTATAATATCAGCTCTTATTAGCTATGGCAACTCTACTACACCCTGCATTTAAAACCTTTCCAACATAAGAAGTTCTGACATGTACATTACTTTAAGAAACACAAAGGTTAGGTTTCATGTAAAATGCTATTCAGCAGTAACTATGCTGCAGTAACAAAGTGGGAACACCTAATTTTGTGTACTTATCTGCCTGTGTGGGTCTAAATGTTTTGTCCAGCCACAACTGACATTTTTGGCACATGAAAATTCCCTTCCCCATGAAGAGAAGACGACATCGATGTCATAGTAAGCACAGGTTTTAACTCAGCTTTCCAGTGTGTTTTATGATCTTCTAAGGATGGGTGTTCTTTTGGTTTGGTTTGCCTTTTGTTGTTTGTTTGCTTTTTTTCTTTACCCTTGGGAACAATAACTGAATAGTAAAATAGTGGTAAAGGCATTGTCAAGATTAACCTTAAAAAGATTTTGCATTTACACATTAAAGACAGGTTATATCCTCTTTTACAAAAGTGTTTCGTATAATTTTGTATGTTTTTACAGTTATAATATGTATATGTTTTATCAGGACTGCATCCAACATGCACACTATCACCTCAAGACTGTGAGCTCTGGACCTTTAGTGGTGTGAGTTTGTTCTGTACACATACACTGAAATGAAATACAGGTTTAACTTCAACTTTAGTAAGGTTAAACACATAACTGACTTTCTTTTTCCTCACTGTAACATTTCTATTACCATACTTCTATACCTATCAGAATATAAAATAAAAGCAACCATAAGGATAAAAGAGACTGAAATTAAAGTCATCTAGCTTCACCTATCTCAAAATGTATTCCAAATAGCTGAAATGAGGTAGTTTCTTCATCTCCCTTCCTCTCTAGCATTTTTCAGACCACAGCATAAAATTCACTGGTGCAGAAGAACACAAGATAAAGGGGAAAAGCAAAGCAAATAAATAAACATAAAATAAAGAAAAAGATAGGTTTGCACAATTATGATTTTGACCAATTTAGGATTGAAAGCTCCCTTTCCCTTTAAAGAAACCCTTTGGCTAGTTTGGGTCAGGGGTCCTCTCTCTGTTCCCTCTTTTTTTCTCATGCCTGTCCTCACTGGCAGAGCATGAGAGACTAAAAAGCCCTTGATCAGAGTAAGTGCTACTTAGCAACAACTAAAACATTGGTGAGTTATCAACATTGTTCTCAGACTGAANTCTCTTTTTTTCTCATGCCTGTCCTCACTGGCAGAGCATGAGACTAAAAAGCCCTTGATCAGAGTAAGTGCTACTTAGCAACAACTAAAACATTGGTGAGTTATCAACATTGTTCTCAGACTGAAGCCAAACCACAGCACCGCACCAGCTACTAGGAAGAAAAATAACTCCCCCAGCTGAAGTCAGGACATCCCCTCAGCAGAGACTCTCCTGTGACAATCACTCATCTTTTTTAGTTTATGGAATTGGTTTTGACACAGCACACAGGACAACTTAACCTTGGTGCTATGTCCAAGCTAGATGAACCATTGTTGTTTGTCAGTGTTCTGTTCCACTTGCAGAGCCTTCTACCTAGGCACCTGCGAAGATGGAGTAGTCATAGAGAAGACTGGGCCAGGCAGGAACATTTTGCCATTGCCCTTATCCCTTAGCCACTGTGTTCTGCCAGGTGGAGAAAGGATAGGGAATCCTCCATATTATGTGTCCTGTCAGCCTGTTGGGCCTGTCCCAGGGAAGGTAGGATGTGATTCCAGTAATATCTCTCTCAGACTCCCTGATACTTTTCAACCAACCCACCTTCCCTGGTAGCTCTGCCATCAAGCAGAGGTGTGCCTTTGCCTGGGCACACCTCTCATAGGTGTGCTCACTGCTGCTGTTGGGGTACTGGCCTAGGTGCAGGGTACAGCCTGAAGCCTGAGACCTGTGAATCAGGGTGCTCACACTGGAGCTCTGGGCAGCTGCATCAGTTGTGGTGGGTGCTGGGCTCAGAGAGCACATGGCTTTCTGTCGAGTGGATACCACTGTTCCCTGGTCAAGCTGGCAGAGCTACAGTGCCTTTCCTGCATGCCTTTCCATGCAAACTGCCAAACAGACTGCTGCACCACAACCTTGCTGATGCACCACACACTGTCTGCCCACCCTGTTCTTGGCACTCCTGGTCACTAATGCTCCCCAGGTGCTTATTTTACATGTGTTGGGTGCCTGGCTGCCATTGCTCCTGGCCCTGCCCAGGTCTTCTCAGCTGCTGTAGCATGAGCTGTGGCTCTCTTGACTCGCCCTGAGATTCCCCCAGGTCAGGAATTCATCTGTGCACTGTGCTAGAGTGCTTGCTGCAGATCATGCTGGCACCAGAGATCCTCAGCAGTCAGCTCATTTTTCTGAATAGAGACATTTTATCTTCTCATAAATGCTGAGCTTCAAACATAAACTCCAGCAGGAGAAAACAGAAAAAAAACCACAAAACAAACAAACAAAATAACCTCAACCCTGAGTAGAATATAAGAATATAGAATCAGTATTCTATAACTGATCTAGAAAAAACTTCCATTTTCATTATCACCTCAGTTGCCTTATATATAATACTTTGAATAACAAAAAACATGATTTATGGTAGGAAATCACCTCTAAAAACACTACAGTATGAAGTGGGCAAAGGTTCTTCACTAAATTTATTAATGACAAATATAAAGTATAATATATTACCTTTCCTGATAATTTATCTAACCCTAATTACAGAGAAGCAGTTAACATGATACATGTTCTTGTCAACTTCCATTTAATCACTCTGTCCAATCAGTATCTCCCTTTTCTTACTTGCATCTTAACATTTCATCATGCAAGCATGATGATACGATTTCAAAAATCAGTTTTCTTTTACTGAACAAGGGACATAGCAATTTTTAGTTTAAATACATACACTTTATTACACTGACAGGGTTCTAACGTTTTAAAGACCTCATCCATGTGAGGTCCTGTATTTCTCCTTCTGAGTCAGTGACAGCTAGCTTTGTGGTTTTCACAATATTTGTTTGTGATAGAATTCTAGCAGAGATCTTGATGAGTAGAGTAGACCTGGCAAGTTAGTTATGGGTAGCACAAAGCCACTACCCAATTTTGTTCCCAGTTTGTCAATGAATTGAAGGTGACATAGTTGATCTGATAGAAGGTGAACTGTTAGGTCCATACTGAATGGAAGGCTCTCTTATCTCTTTCACAATGAAGAGATTTATCACACATTATTTTTGTTAATATTCTACCTACTCAGTATGTAATGTGTCTTATGAACTGCATTTTACACTTGTTTGTGGTGTCAGCTGTCATTGTGTTTTCATACAGTTCACTGCTGCTATCAGTCTGGAAACTAAGGCATTATAATAAAGATAGATCTGCACAGGATGGGATGGCTGGGGTGCAGCAGGAAGTCCTAAAGCAATTGGAAGTCTAAAGGAGGAAGTGAGAAGTTAAGGGATGGAAAATCACAGTCTTGAACACTTTTAGCAAATCTGTACCTGTAAGCCATAACTCCTTCTGAAGTTTAATTACTCATGATAATCACAAAGACTCAGATACCATCCTCATTTTCAAAGGTCGAATGGCTATGCAAAAATACCCTCTGTTCATAGTTCACAAACACACCAAATCTGACTTTAATATTGCTAAATGAGATTATGTAAGCCAAGGCCATATGATAATGATGCAACACGCAGACGATTTAAGCATTACCAAAACCAATCACATGAACAAAAAAATCTCTTTAATTATTTCTATACAGTGTGCTCTGATCAAGCTGACAGAAATGCACTCAGTGGCCAGTATTTGGTATGGATCTCATTAGTGCCTTGCAGTATACGGAAGTGATATTCACAGTGACAGAAATATGCTCTAAGCGGCTGTAACAGACTTACTCCTAGCAATTAATCTGAAATAGCAATCAGATGCTGCCCTAATACATATTTTATTTTCTTTATTTCTTAGAAAAAGATTTTATTTTGTTTAAGCCTTGTCCCATGATTTCTTAATTTTAAAAAGGGGAAATCTATTGAGGTCATGGTAGATAGACCCTCTGGTCTGTAATAGTTTGTTATTCTTAGCCAGATAGATGAAATTTTATATAACATATATTTTCTACAGAACACCCTTTATGAGGCGTGGATGCGGGAACTGGGGTTGTTTAGCCTGGAGAAAAGGAGGCTCAGGAGAGACTTCATCACTGTCTACAACTACCTGAAAGCAGATTGTAGTGAGGTGGGTGTCAATCTCTTCTCACAAGTAACAAGGAATTGGACAAGAGGAAATGGCCTCAATTTGTGCTAGGAGAGATTTAGATTTTATGTTAGGAAAAATTTTCTCACCAAAAGAGTGGTTCAGAATTGGAATAGGCTGCCCAAGGAAATGGTGGAGTCACTGTCCCTGGAGGTATTTAAAATATGTGTAGATGTGGTGCTTAGGGACGTCGTTCAGTGGTGGATTTGGACTTGGTGATATTAAAGATCTTGCCCAATCTAAACAATTCTATGATTCTACATTATTATATGTATCTCATTTGGCTATGGATATAAGAAGGGAAGAGGATAAAATTGCTCACCACCCATCGACCGATACCCAGCCTCACCTGAGCAGTGATCTAGCCCTTCCAGGTAACTGCCCCCAGTTTATATAGTGGGCATGACGTGCTGTGGTATGGAATGCCTCTTTGGTTAGTTTGGGTCAGGTGTCCTGTCTCTGCTTCCTCACAGCTTCCCCTACTCCCTGGCAGAGCATGAGACTCAGAAAGTCCTTGGTCAGAGTAAACATTACTGAGCAGAAACTAAAAACATCGGTGTTATCAGTTTTGTTCTCAGGCTGAAAGTCAAAACCACAGAACTGCACCAGCTACTAAGAAGGATTAAAATGACTGCTACTGTTGAAACTAGGACAGCAATATTCTTTCAATCTTGGATCACATGAATATAAAACAGAGTAGAAATACAATTTTGTAGTGTGTGTGAAGGCAGAGCATGTAAGATTTTCATTGAACCTTTTTTTTTGCTCAGATAATTACTGCCATAGTTCTTCCCTAAAAATACAGAATAGTCAAAATCAAAAACTCTGTCATCAGACAGATAAAAAGAACTCAGTGTTGTTGTAGCTGACTGAGTAAGCAGTCTGCTTCTGATGGAGCTGAGCTCAATAGGATTTATGTTACAGGCTTGAAACTAGCAAATAACAACAAAAGACCATATCCCTGAAGAACCGAAAATGAGACCAATGCAAATGGCTTTGGAACACTCTTGCAGAGATCAGTTCCCACAGAGTATTCTAGCCATGGACTACTAAAGACATGTTTCAGTCAAAACCACCCCTTGAATGCACCACTGGTTTGCATCTTAAAGATGATTAATTTATTATTAGGATTTTCAAATGAGGTGGAACTACTGTAAATTATTGAGAAGGATTGCTAAAAGATCTGACATGTTTTTATTTCAAAGAGAATGAGCAGCTGTCTTCATCTGGATAGCTTCTCCTTAGGAAATGGATTTCACATTTCAACAATTTATTTTCAGGAGAAAATTACGTATTTCTTTAAAATATGGTGCCGTTATTTTCTGAAGCAAGTAGTGTAATGGAGGGGCTATGTGGGTGTTCTTTCTGAGTTCCTAGATGGCAAGCTGAGAGTCAGGTTTCGATTAGCAGCTTCAGTGCCACAACAGATACACCTACACTATCAAATTATTCAGCTCCCCTGTTTACTCCTGGGTCTTGATTCCCAAGCATCTTCACTGCATAAATCTGTAAAGTAGAAGCTGAATCCAGTGGAATTCTGCAGCCCAGAGGTTTCTCCTTCTCACCCTGCTTGAGCATTAGCAGGGTGTCTGAGCTCATTTAATAGCCAAGTCCAGAACCTGGGTCCTTCCTTTGTATCTTGGGTATCTGCAGATGCAGGCTTCCTCCTGGTATCATAGTTTGAAATGTACAACCAAATTATACACACAGAAAACAGAGCTTGAGATCACACAGAAAAACTTTAGAAATACATTTTCATAAGAACACATGTTGCAGTGATCAGGCCCCAGGTTCAGTCAGAAAAATGTGCTGACAAGCAGGTTGTTTGCAGGTAAACTGGTCATATTAAAATAAATGCAATTATTCAATTATTATGGCTAAACATAACATGGTAAAAATGCCTATTAAAAAAAACAAACAAACAAACAAAAAAAAACCCAAAAAACACAAATAAACAAACCAAAACAAAAAATACCCACAAACAAGCCCCAAAAAACTTTTGAAAGCTTTATCAAAACTGGAGAAGTTACAGTTGTTTTGAAAACCAGATATACTCAACTAAATTTTATACATCTTGTCAGTTTCTTTCCAGAAATGCTGAAATAAACTAAGCCATTATTTATTAAGTTAGAAGGTCTAAGTAAATTATCCAACAGCATCGATATAGTCACAGACTCATGGAATGGTTTGGGTTGAAAGAGACCTTTAAAGCTCATCAAATTCCAACCCCTCCAGTAGACCATGTAGCTCAAAGCCCTATCCTACCTGACAGAAAATATTTCCAATGAATGATGGGGCATCCATAGCTTTGCAGGGCAATCTCTTCCAATGTCTCACCACCCTCGTCCTAAAAAAAAATTATTCCTTATGTTTAATGTAAATCTAACCTCTTTCAGTTTAAAACCATTGCCCCTTGTCCTGTCACTACAGGCCCTAATAAAAAGCCTATCCCCATCTTTCTTATTAGCCCAATTTAAGTATTGGAAGGCCACAATAAGGTCTCCCTAGAATCTTCTTGTGGTTAGGCAATCCGAACTATCCAAGTCATCCTATGAATATAGAAGAGATGCTTCATCCCTCTGCTCATCTGGCTTCTTCTGGACCTTCTCTAGCAGAACCTTGTCTTTCTTGTACTGGGGACTGCAGAAGATGCAGTACTCCAGGTGGGTTCTCACAAGAGCAGAGCAGATGGAAAGAATCACATGCCTCAACCTGCTGGTCACACTTCTTTTTATGCTGTTCAGCATATGATGGCTTGCTGGGCTCCAAGTGTAGTCTGCTGGCTCATGTCAAACTTTTTGTTCCTTCTCTGTAGGGCTGCTCTCAGTCCAGTCTGTGTTGATACTGGGGGTTGCTGCAACCAGAAAAGACCAGCAAAGGTTCTAGGATGATCAGATAAACTGAATGATCAGAAAGTGACCAACAGTTTCTGCTGTTCTCAGTAATGAGAGCGGGTATGATGGTCAAGAGACCCTTTTTGTGTCTGTTTCAAAGCAACTCAAATTGTAGAAGGCACTGAAGGACGCTGAGCGCCTGCTTCTGCTGAGCAGCGTCTTGGCGAGAGGGGCAGAGCAGGGGGAGCGCTCCAGGAAGTCGGGGGTGGTTTCCTGAGTGCCTGCCCTCAGGCCTCGAAGGTCAACTGCCCGGAGACAGCGGCACAGACACCGCGGCACCCGTCTGGGCACAGCGTTAACTGGGCCTGAGGCTTACCAGATCCCCCTACCACCGTCTGGAACGTTTCAGAACAGCTCAAGAAGGGAGCAGGGATGGAAATGAGCCTCACCTGTGGGAGGATCCAAGCAAGCCTGACTCTATAAAATAGCAAAACCGTGACTGTCTAGCTCATACTTTGGCTGCCTCATTGGCTACGGGGATGGCAACTGCAAGGACTACAAGTCACTGATGCTGGATTCACTGGGTGGTGAGCCCATTCCTTTGTTTTGTTTTAGGTGCGTTTTTTGTTGTGGTTTTTGTTTGTTTGTTTTTTCCCTTGCTCCTCCCTTTTCAGATATTTTATAAGAGTTTGTGAAGACTTTTGTTCTTCCTGACGCAGTTTTAGGGAAGTTTACAATAAAATCAATCATTGTTTTGTGTTTCAGTCTCTGGAGGGTCTGTGATTTCTCCTGCAACCCGCTCAGTGTTGTAAGAGATCAGCTCCCACTCACCTGGACAGACAGAGGGTATGGTTGTGAAGGGTAAGAGCTGGGATCTGAGTCATAACAATTTTCTATGACTTTCCTTAAGTCTTGTACAAGTATGATGTTCTTTACACAGCTAAGGCCAGTTCAGGCAGTAGATGGGTCCAGTCATTTTTATCTGTCCTCAGCAATTCGGGTATTTATGGTTCTAGGCAGAAAACTTAAAAAAAAAATGCGTGGAGAACATCTGAATTGAATTGAATTCAGAACATCTTTCCATATATAAAATATGCCTCTCTAAGCAAGTTCAAAATGAATCATAGATTCTACATTGTGGTTCATCACTAAAGCATGTGAATTATTCTTATTTCAGAAGGGATTTAGTAGTATTTCTCCTAGATACCTTACAACTGAGGAAAAAAAAATTGAATTCTGTGTATTTCAGCAGGTAAGAAAGAAACGAGGTCCCATTTATCAGATAGACTTAGATTAACCTCTTTACATCTGCTTGTCATCAATCACATGTCCATCATAGGTAGGGCTGCAAAATTCAGTAACTTTGCAATTGAAGACTGCTTGAGGCAATCAAGAGACATTTTTAAATTCACTAATATGCATTCTACATACCACAGAAGGGTAAAATATACAGCTCCAGAGATAACCCTTTTCTGTAAAACAGCTCAGCTGGAATTTGTTTAATCAGCTGAACTTTGTAGTTGTCTTATTAGCCCAATTCTTAATTATTGTAGGAAAAGAAATACAGCAAAGAATATTGAAACAGAAATAAAAAATCTAAAGTAACAGTACAATTAAACTTGGTGTAAATGTATTTCCTACTATCTGTCGTGAGACCTCACCTGGAGTATTGTGTGCAGTTTTGGTGTCCTCAACATAAAAAACACATGGAGCTGTTGGAACAAGTCCAGAGGAGGGCCACAAGGATGATCAGGGGACTGGAGCATCTCCCATATGAAGACAGGCTGAGAAAGTTGGGGCTGTTCAGCCTGGAGAAGAGAAGGCTGCGTGGAGACCTCCTAGCAGCCTTCCAGTATCTGAAGGGGGCCTATAGGGATGGTGAGGAGGGACTCTTCATTAGGGACTGCATAGGACAAGGGGTAGTGGGTTAAAACTTAAACAGGGGAGGTTTAGATTGGATATAACAAGGAAATTCTTTCCTGTGAGGGTGGTGAGGCACTGGCATGGGTTGCCCAAGGAAGTTGTGAGTGCTCCATCCCTGGCAGTATTCAAGGCCAGGTTAGACAAAGCCTTGGGTGACATGGTTTAGTGTGAGGTGTCCCTGGCAGGGGGGTTGGAACTAGATGATCTTAGGGTCCTTTCCAACCCTAGCTATTCTATGATTCTATCTACCCAATTTCTGCTGACATGTCCATGCTCCTATTGCACCTTGGAATCTTCCTATGTTTTCAGATATTGGGACATCATCATCAGCATCCTGAGTCCTTTGTCATGGTGGTTTATCCAGTTGAGAGTGATTTCTTCTTCCTCACTGTAAGAGGCACTTGGAACTTTAATAAATTTGCTAACATGTTTTACACTTTGCTTTTTTTNTTCTAATCTGAGAAACAAAAGCACCACTTTTGCCCAGAAGGCCACTGGTCAGTATTTCTGTGATCTGGCTATGCTTTCATTCCATCCTTGTTCACATTCAGTACCAAAGACCCAAATCTCTTGGCCATGTTGCCATCCTACAGACTCTCTTAGGAAGAGAGTAATTTAAAGACTGCATGGAATTTCTTTTTATAGAAAGGGGATTGTATTTTATCATCTGGAAAAGTCAGAAAGATCTGGTAAGTTACAAGGGGACAGCCACTTCAAATCTACCTCATCTGCAATGTAGATGATGAATTAAAAGCTATTCTCTATTAGCTGGCAATGATAGGGAAGACTCCTCATCTTCCTCAGGGAAAATTAAAACTCCAAAGCCATACAGGATGTTGGCCAGGGATGGAGCATTCACAACTTGGGCAATCCATTCCAGTGCCTCCCTACCCTCACAGTAAAGAACTTCCTCCTCATATCCAATCTATACTTCCCCTGTTTAAGTTTGAGCCTGTTACCCCTTGTCCTATCACTACAGTTCTTGATGAAGAGTCCCTCCCCACCATCCCTATAGCCCTCCTTCAGATACTGGAAGGCTGCTAGGAGGTTCACCACGTAGCCTTCTCTTCTCCAGACTGAACAGCCCCAACTTTCTCAAGCCTGTCTTTAGATAGAAGGTGCTCCAGTCTGCTTTTCATGCTCATGGCCCTCCTCTGCACTTCCTCCAACAGTTCCATGTCCTTTTTATGTCGAGGACACCAGAACTGCACATAGTGCTCCAACTGAGGTCTCATAAGAGCAGAGCAGAGGGGCAGGATCACCTCCTTCCACCTGCTGGTCATGCTCCTTTTGATGCAGTCCAGGATACAGTTGGCTTTCCAGGCTGCAAGCGCACGCTGCCAGCTCATATTAAGTTTCCCATCAACAATGACAGTTCTTTTTGGTGCGCAAAGTAGGGCTTGAAGGTATAGATAATAACAGATCTGAGCAGAATGTGTATAATCCTATCTGTGAAAAGCACTCATTGGTTTGGATTAATAGTCACAATGTTGATTTATTTGCTCTCATAGTTGTTGCACTTGGGCTCAGAGTTTCAGCATGTCATGCCTTACTTGCAGCAAGTATTTGCTGGTTTAGTGTTTATCTGCTGGGGGGCCAGGACTAAGGTTATTGTTTCACTGTACATCATGGTAATGATTTGTAATAGACTAGAATCATTGATCATGAAGCTGGTCTAGCTTGCATTCCCAGCATGGTCGTAACCTCTATACTTTGGGAGACATACAGTGAGTTTTCTTAGCAATTACACAACTTTTCTGCCTGCTTTGTGGGTCAGTTTATGGAGGGGACATTCCCTCACACCCCC
>NDXB01003134.1:26268-56056 GCA_002631895.1 Agapornis roseicollis
GCCCCACCGCCGCGCACCGCCCTCTAGCACATGGACACCCACACCGACAGACCGACCACCGCGCCAACGGGAACCGGCACCGACCCGCCCAGCCCTGCCCCCGCGGAGCCACGTCCCGCGAGTTCCCCGGGGCCGCCCCGGGATCCCCGGCACCGCCGCGCGTGGCGGGAATCGGGGCCCGGTTCCTTATTTGCATTGTCTGCCTGAGACGACCAATCAGACGCGCGCTCTCAGACACAGGCGGCAGCGGCCCCGCCCCGGGCTGCGCAGCTCAGGGGGAGCCGTGTACAGCGGCTTCCGCTGGCGACAGTACCGCTCGGAGCTCGCAATGCCGTCCCGCAGGCGGCTTCCACACCGTGACAAATGATCCCAGTTTCTCCCTAGTCTCGTCTCTCTGTGATGAACATATGGGTCACATCAGCCTCACGCACCACTGCAGGCCTGGGGAAGAGTGGATGATAACATGTCTGGCATAAAAGGGCGTGGGGGTATTGCCTGACCAGCAGCCGAATAGAACAGCAGCATGCGCAGGTGACCAAGCAGGTCACGAGCATCCTGGATTGTATCAAGAATAGTGTGGACAGCAGGATTTGGGACAGAGCATCCTCTGCTCAGCACTAGTGAGGCTACAACTCGAACACTGCGTTCAGGTTTGGGCCCTCACTACACGAAAGATAGCGAGGTGGTGGAGCGTGTGCAGAGATCAACAAACCTGCGAATGCTTTAGCTTTGAGGGAAGTGCCCGGGCAGAGCGCGCTACCCGCTCCCTCTTCATCTGCTTTTAGAACCATCATTAAAAAAAGGAGGCCACAAACCACTCAGCCCGTGCTCTCTCCCTCCCGACTCCACAAGGGGCGGGAACGGTCATCGATAGCGGGAGGCCCCTGCACAAGCAGCGCCGCCCGCCCGCCTCACGCTCAGGAGACAGCACCTCGCTCCTCCTCGTGGTTTGTGACGCCGTTCAGGTGCGATCACTCTCCTCTAGTGACCAACTATAGAAATGATCCCTGAAAGTATAGTCTTAACTCACCTCTCCCCGCGCGCACTGCCCCACCGCCGCGCACCGCCCTCTAGCACATGGACACCCACACCGACAGACCGACCACCGCGCCAACGGGAACCGGCACCGACCCGCCCAGCCCTGCCCCCGCGGAGCCACGTCCCGCGAGTTCCCCGGGGCCGCCCCGGGATCCCCGGCACCGCCGCGCGTGGCGGGAATCGGGGCCCCGGGTCTTTATTTGCATCGTCTGCCTGAGACGACCAATCAGACGCGCGCTGTCAGTCACGCAAGCGCGGCCTTCAGGTGCGCAGCCGCGCGGCGCGGAGGGAACCGTGTAGCGCTGTTTTCTGCTGAGGGAGGCCGGCTCGCAGTTCGTTCTTCCGCGGCACCGGGCGCTGCGGCCGCTGCAGACAGATCTGCAGCGTTTACTTAAGTCCCAGTTCCCATGTAGTTAAAAATCCATGTGTCAAAAATGCCAACGTCTAAACCACACTTGAAGCGTTCTTCTATCAGAATTACAGTTAAAATCCCATTTAAAGAGACTATTCCTAAAGAAATTGGCTTCATATTGTAAACCTGAACTGTAAGTTGACTCTTAAAGAGTTCTTGTTTTACAATACAGAGCTAATTTCTTTACGAGCACCTTACAATTAAAAGCCTAATTTTCTTCCCAAGTTATTTTCATACTTATTTACATGTTCTAAAGAATACATGTTTTAGAGCTGTATTAGATCTGTGTATCTTTATGTACATAAATTCTATCCAGAAAACTGCACTGTACAGCATGCTATTCCCCCCCCCCCAAATCTATGCATAGAGCACAAAATAAAACTCTTCTGCCAGTGCTTGTCTAAACTCCGCTTTTACCTTGTTTCAGCAGCTTCTTTACTCTCACAGAGTCTCCTTGCCTGACACACTCGTGCAGCTGAGCTTCCAGGGAGTCACCTATGATGCTGCCAAGCTGGGTAGGGCAGGGCATGGGCAGAGGGACAGTGTGAGCCATCTTCTTTCCTCAATAGAACTAGCGAAAAGTATGAAAATTAATGAAGCTGTAAGGTGCTGTAGCTCAAAAATACATATTGTTATTATTTTTTTTCCCAAACCCTTCAGGTCTTCACCGAGGTGGTGGTCAGACATTGGAACAGAATTGCTAGGGCAGTGGTGGAATTACCATTCTGGAAGTGCATATATTCCCTGTTCCACATTCCCTGGAAGCCATACAGACAAGGCCCTTCTTGACATGTTTTAGTGGTGGTCTTGGTAGTCCTGGGGTAACAGTTGGCCTTCCTGACCTGAAAAGTCTTTTCCAACCCAGCTGATTCTATGATTCTAGGAGCTGACAAGGTCAGTTCTGGCTGTTTCCTCCAGACAAATCCCAGGATGAAAGGCAAAAGCACCTCCCTTCCCTTCCCCTCTGAGGTAAGGCCTGTCCGTGATGCTGATTAAGGGCTACTTGTGGGACCAGCCTGGCCATGGGGAAAGACGGCCCTAAGGAGGAAAAGCAAGCGGTGACAACCAGGGTGTGGCAAACACCGCTGAAGCCTGACAGGTGTGTCACCCTCTGACAGGACCATGGCAGGACAAAGCCAACACCATTCCCGGTCGCATCACACCCCGCAGCCTTCTGGCTACTTCTAACGGCCCAGCCCCGGCCCCAGCCCGCCTCATCGCCTCACCGATACCTCCCCAGCGGCCCCGGCACGCGCTCACGGCCTCACGCACCGCACATGCGCAACGGCCACTGCCGCCTCCACCTCCCTTCCCGCCGCCGGTGGTGGGCGGGGTCTGTCGGGACGGTGGGCGGGGCTGTGGTGGCCGAGCGGGCCCGCGCCATGCAGCGCGATGTGGGGAGCCTTCCGCTGGCCCCTGCGCTGCGCACTCGGCTCGTCAGTGCCGGCTTCCAAACGGTGCAGGAGCTGCTGGAGACCGGCCCCTGCGGGTTGAGCAAAGGTACCGGCGGGCGGGAGCGGCTCCCACCCAGCTTCCCGTCTCCTTCCTCTGCGAGGTCTCCCGCAGCCCTTCCCTTTCCGCTGTAGCTGACTGGCGCGGATGGGGTGTCGGCAGGTTTGACCTTACCGGAGTGCCCCCCATCCCTGGCAGTGTTCAAGGCCAGGCTGGACAAGGCTTGGAGCAAGCTGCTCTAGTGGAAGGTGTCCCTGCCCGTATCAGGGGGTTGGGACTGGATGAGCTTTAGGGTCCATTCCAACCGAAACCATTCCACGATCCTATGTGGTTAGTGTACACCGAGCAGGTCGGGCAGGTGAGGGGCTTGATCCATACAGAAGGGCCGTGGCTCGGCTCTGGGAAGCTCCCTTGAGAAGCCTGAGACCTCAGTGAGCCTGGACGAATGAACAGAGTTCACTGATTCTGATAAAAGATTCTTCTTGCAGTGAGTGATGGATGTCAATGGGATGCAGAAAAAGAAAAAAACAAAGGACTCTCTCTCATTCCTCTTCTTTCCCCATCTGTATGTTCCTTAAAGTAAACTTCCCTGCAGTCAGAAAGTCACCTTTTGCAAGAAGTTAAAATATGATTTCTAAGAAACATTTAATGATAGTTTTATTATCTATAATAAGACAAAGTCATAGTTTTGCCTTGAAGATTAAAGTGAAGTAGCTAGAGTCTGACAGATATATGTGCGTAAAGGCAGACACGCAGAGGTGTTTGCTGGTATCTCATCTTTGTTACTGAGTGTGTGTTTCAAATCTACAAGTGATGCATTAGGTATTCAGCCCTGGAATACCCCAAGAATTCAGAACACGATCAGTAGCTGTCCTTGTCACTTACCAGTCTGCAGCCTGACTTCTTTTCCAGGACCTTATTTGCTTGAAATGAAATGAATATGATGGCACATTCCATGCAGAATAGGTGAATTGCTCTGTCAGATCTCATTCATGTCTCTGAACAGCAGTTTTGATTATGTTTTCTATTTGCAGACAGCTTACTGGCACCTGAATTCTGAACACAGGGCATCATTGCTGAGCTCTTTTGAAAATCATATAATTAGTCCCAGAGATGTTGGCAAGCTGTGTGCATCCTTGTACTAAAAGGATTAATATTTTGTGTTACACTGCAGAACGTTCAGTTTCTGTCCTACAAGTTGAATTATCTCTTTGCACTTCCAATAAATCACTATTTTTAAAAATTAGGTAGCGTTTCATGCTTTTGACTTTTCCAGAAATTGGAATCTCCAAGGAAGAGGCCCTGGAAGTGTTACAGGTTGTGAGGCAGGAATGTCATGGGGATGCAGCAAGAACTACTGCAAGATCGGGTGCCTCCCGAAAGTGCACAGCCCTGGAACTTCTGGAAGAAGAGCAAGCTCAGGGCTTCATCATCACCTTTTGTTCAGCACTAGACAATATTCTAGGAGGTGGTGTGCAGCTAACCAAAATCACCGAGGTCTGTGGAGCGCCTGGTGTTGGGAAAACACAGCTATGGTATTTCATTTTTACTTTACTTTGGGGTTTCTTTAATTCTGAGGAGAAATAACTGTTCTTGTTGTCAATCTCTGATTCTTCTACAGCATTATAAATAAAACCATGATAATGGCTGCAGTGCTTCCTGCTCCATGTATTCAGCAGACACGTCACTTGGAGTTAGGAGGGGAGAGCTTTGTGATGTGGATATTTATCTGATTTTTCTGTTTTCCCTGGCAGCATGCAGTTGGCGGTAGACGTACAGATCCCAGAATGCTTTGGAGGTGTAGCTGGAGAAGCCGTGTTCATTGATACCGAAGGAAGTTTTATAGTAGACAGAGTAGTGGATATTGCAGCTGCCTGTGTGCAGCATTGCCACCTTATTGCCCAAGCTCATCAAGAAGAAGGTACGTTGCTAAGTCATTTCTTTCTGCCTCGTAGACTGGGATGAGAGCGAGATGAGTGTCTCCTGGGCTGCAGTTCTACCATTTCAGAAGCAGTGCTGGCTCCAGAAGTTCTTGCTGCCAGTCTTTAATTTCTACCTGAAATAAAGCATCATACCCTGAACAGTGTCAGCATGTGGAGCCCATGCTGCAGACTGAGCTGATCCACTTTAAGAATAATTCTACTTCTACGTGACGGTTTGGAGGGGGTTTTGCCCCTCTTTTTTTATTTCTTTTAGCACTTTAATGAATGAATTCACAGCAAACCACAATTCTGTCAGCAGAACTCAGGGATAATGTGGGACAGGAAGAGCAGCTGGGGAAAGGGAAAAAGAACAACAGAGTTTCTTAAGGTAGTGTTGCTGCTGAAGCCCCATACTGTAAAACTAGCTGGAGTTCACCTCCTTCATAAGGTCAGTATAGCCAAGTTGCATTCAATGAAGAGTAGTTCTAGAATTCTAGAACTCATCAGTGTGTCGGGCATACTGACACAACTTTTATGTTACTCTTAAGAGCATTTCATGCAGCAAAACTTCTGTTTGAACTGAGGTGAATGGACACCATATTAAATGAGCTACTACCTGCACACAAAACAACAGATGATTAATAGTCAGTGTTGTCCTCTGGTGGTGATCTGGCTTGAAAATGATTTACTGGAAAAGTTCTTTTTTCAGAAGTAGATTTTTCATTTTTGGAGCACTCCCTTGGAGGCTCCGGTGTATCCGTGTGTGAATGCTGAGATAGCATCTGCTCCCCACCTTCTTGACTTTCAAGCCAGATGGAAGGTATGTTTCCCACACTGTGTACCTTGCCTGTTTCTGTTTCCGGGGGTTCTGTTGCTATATGTGGAGGGCATCATTTGGTAGAATGATGAAAGTAGCAATATGCTATTACAGACTTCTGACTCATTTACTCATCTGTTTATCTGTTCTCAGATCATCTAAAAGCTTTGGAGACTTTCTCTGTTGAAAGTATCCTTTCTCACATATATTACTTCCGTTGCCGTGACTATGTAGAGCTTCTTGCACAGGTCTACCTCCTCCCAGACTTTCTTTCGGAGCACTCAAAGGTAAGGATTATTGCAGACTTAGGGGAAGATACCACTCATCTTCACACTTAAGGATTTTCAAGGTTGCTCAGCTGTTAGAGTAACATGACTAACGCCTTGGTACCTTGTCAGCTTGGCAGTAACGTATTGGCTGATGGTGGAGTACAAATGTAAGCTTGGCTGCTTGTTTGCTTTGTCATTCCCATCCCAATTACTCTTGAAAGCAATTTGCTTTTGCTACCACTGCTGCCATCATTTTGAATCTCCGCTTTGAAGTGAGGATACTGGACCTATGTTGCCACATGTTGTTTTGTTCCTATGAGCACTGAGTTCTGAATCATTATAAAACTGCTTTACAGAAGTCTCTGAGCCAGGTGTGTGTGTGATGACTATGATGCAGGGGGATGAGAAAGGCTTAGTGCCACTCACTTTTGTCATAGAAGATCACTGAGGACCAGAGGCATTCTGTACCATCCTGACATACACAAAGTGACTCTTCTTCTTTCCCACACTTCTGTTGCTACAAGCAGCCAGAGCCTGCAGTCTTGACTCTTGAGTGGACTACAGCCAAAAAGTTTCCTAGTTCCTAGTGTTTTAGTGGAATGCTATTATAGGGCAGATTTTCAGCACCTGTCGTCCAGATTTCTAGGTTCTACAAAGCAGATCACTAACAGGATTTGGGAAAGATGAAGTGTACCCCATTCTAATGGAGCACAGATCAGTGTTGTTTAGTTAGATTGTCTTTTGTATGTAATTTCAGTTTTTGGAAGCTGTTATGTTCTTGAAAGCACAGATGGGAGTCTTTCTTTTGCTTAGTGTAGTCTGGTATTTACCTTTCTCTGCCAGGTACTAACGGTGCCCTGTTATGTTTGCTCTTGTGGAAAGTACATGGCTTCATTAGCACAGTTGCATTGGGCTGCAATTCTCTGGTACCATCTGTGCTGATTATCTCTGCTTGGCCTGGAGCCTGAAACGCTACTGAAGGTTGCAGGAGAACCGTAAGACCTTCTGATGATTCCTTGGATAGGCTATAAGTGACTTGACAGATTGCTTGTTGCAGTCCAGCTCTCATTAAAATTAGTCTGATCCCAGTGAGCAGACCTGGGGCTGAGACTGGGACCACAGAAACCTACAAATTTTAGGTATTTTTTAGAGACCTAGTTGTAGAGTGTCATTTGGAAACAGGAATTAGTTTGAGATCTTGTTAAGAGTATGAGACAGGCCAATAATACAAAAAAGGCTATGTTAGAAAATATTCTTGTCATAATAAATCTAGTTCTTTAAAGTCTAGTAGAGATGCACTGGCATGGCAAAGGCATTTGTTACCAAGCTTTCTCTATACAGCTTATGTTAGAATACTTTAAATATACTTGTTTGCTATTTTATAGGGAGCACCACTGCAAGAAAATACACTAAGTTACATCCTACCTGGATGTATTAATCTGATAGGCAAGTTATATGTATGTATATGTGTCATTCTAGCACAAGTGGTTTTTTGTTTTTTCATTTGGAGGTTCAGGGCCATTTCACAGAGTGATGTTTGCTGCAGGCTTGCATGTTCCAGTCACAAAGCAACTTCCCAGTAATGAGTTAAATCTACAATAGAGACAACCAATTTTCTTGTGTTGTTTCCAATTTGTTATCTTGTGCATTAATGCAAGAACTTGTACATACCTAGGTGTTGAGTGACGTCTGAACATGCAGATGCTGTTAAACCATCCATTTCCCTTCTGTATTTCAGACAAACTTGGGTCATCAGAACAGCCACAGCAAATGAAGTTAGAATAAATCACAGTCCCTGACTAATGTTTATATAGTGTCTTGAGGGTGATGGGCCAGCAGCAGCATTGTGTTCAAGCTTCAGTTAATGATTGCTACAAGAGAAATAATTCAGCAAAGCAAACATCTTCAGGCAAGATAGATACTCAGCTCCATTGCACAATGTCTGGAATATTTTCATGCATCAGTTCAACTCCATGTTTCTAAGATAACTCGTCTGATTTTTTTATCAGTGATGCATCTTAACAGTGACTACAGACAGCATGTGTTCTAATCTTGTTAGGATTTATTTTTTGAGGGAAAAGGTGAAATAGATTAGTGTTCATGGAGAGCTGATCAGAGTACAACCCTGATGTTTAACTATTTATTTTTCTTCAGCTCCTCTTCTGGAAGACTTTAGGTCCAGGTTTATTATTCTTATATATTCTGTATGGGGTGCTGTAGAGAAGTCAGCTCTAAGTGAGCAAGCTCTGGAACTGGAAAGAGCTCTGTGCTGCCTTAACTAATGACAGATCTTATTGCAGCATTTTGTTCAAGCTAATGCAGCTACAGTCTGAGCTGGTATCTCTGAATAAAGCAGTACAGCACTTAGCAAGTGTCCTAGTGTGTTCAAAGCTTAGAGCTCTTTACCCTGCACTCTTATGGAGTGCTGATTGTTCCCAGTATATATCTAGAAACAATAGATGTTATGCTGTTATGCACATCTGAGTATGAAACAAGATTGTCATCACCTAATACAAAACATTCCAGTGCACTTAAAAAGATGTCTTGCTGCTTTTTGTCGTTTGCTTGTAGGATAATAATGGTAGTTCTCCTTTTCTTCCACATTTAGGTCCGACTGGTGGTAATTGATGGAATTGCATTTCCTTTTCGCCACGAGTTTGAAGACCTCTCACTTCGGACAAGGCTGTTGAATGGTCTGGCGCAGCAGCTGATCATCATAGCAAATGATCATAAGTCAGCGGTAAGTCTGGGGCAGGTTTAGATCAGAAAAGATGCTATTTTAGAATAAATGCATTACAAACAGTTAAGCAAATGCGATTTGCTGGAAATACCAAAATAAAACTGCAAGAATGCCCTCTACATCCATGCTTGCCAGTTTGGTTAGTAAATATAGAGGGGGGGGAGGGAAGGGGAGCACAGGCAAAACTATTTGGATGGAAAATTCCTAGACTTGCCAGAATAAGTAAAATCTGCATTAAAAGCATCCTGTCGATCTTAATTAAATGGTAGCGTATCAATCTATCATGCTGTTTAACATAATCTTTTTAATGATTTGGTTGGACAAGGAGTGACTTTGGTGTCTTTTTACCTACAGAGCACACACATAAAATACATCAGAGTATTTGGCAGTTCTGAATACTGTCCACTCTTTGTTAAAAATAAACTAGTGTCTTAGTGGAGGAACTGTTCTTAGGGAGGAAAAGCACTTTAAGTGCTGGTTTGGTTTGCTCTTCTGGCATCCATGGAAACTCACAGCTTCCTTCCTGGGCATTGTTTCTATGTCACTTACGCCAAGATGGAGGCCAGCAAATCTGCAGCCCCGTAGCCAGCAGATGGCACTCAGAAGCTACATCTGTTCCAGAAGTTGTTTTGGCAAGTTCTTTACAGTACAGAAAAGCATTGTTCACGAGTTGGAGCTTAAACCATCTCAAAGTGGTACTTGTGCCTCCAGTTCTTTCCAGGTGACTTGCAACCTTGTCACCCACAACCCTGGCGCCAATGAGTTTTGTTCCTCACTGCTAAAAATAAGCCTCCCCTTGTGCTTCCTCTGATAGCTGCAGGAAGGGAAGGAACACAGCTCTACATTCCGCCCTGGTGGAGTGATTGGGCTTGCTGCTGAAAGCATACCCTCTCTGTCATCCTGAAATGAAATATGAAGCTTCTTGCTGGTGTGGGTACCAAGGGAAGTGAATGTTTTATGAGTGCTTGATTTTGCACAGCCTCCAGTTTACTGAGTGCTTTCACTCTTAAATTTGGTACCTGGTGACCTTGAACAAGAGCAGTTGTCATTGTACAGTCTGTTTTCCTTTGGTCAAGGGGCACATATGTCACTTCTTTCTGTTGAACAAGTGAGCAGCTTAGTGCAAGCACTTGCTGAATAAACACTTGCTACAGAAGCAATAAACACAATGCTGCAGAAACGATTTAGCTCCGAGTGGCCCTCCTGTTACCTTTTGAGTTTGTAGCTTGCAAGCAGTCTAAATTCAGCTGCGTGCCAGAGATTGCTCCTTGGGCAGCAAAGCTGGGCAGGCTGAATGCTCTAATATGGTAGGAAGTTGGTTTAGTTTCTAAAGCTGAACTCAGTCGGTTGTGCTACAATGTCCAGAGCAGGCCTTCTCCAGCTCCAGTGAAACAGGGAGCCTGTTTAGGGTTGTTACCCTCCATATATGATGAGTTACTTTTCTGAAGTACACAATATATGCCTTGAGGATGTCAGCTATGCAAATGTTTTGGTGTGTGCCCTCTGTGCTCAGTGGAGTTGCTTGCTCTAGCACACTTGAACTGCTCAAGCAAGAATTGTACAAGCATGTCAAACAATGAAAACGCCATAGGTTTAAGAGAGGTACAATTTTTTATATTTCATTTTTAATGAACTTTGCAATTAATATTCCTGGCTCTTTTCTGTCTCACCCACCCCCACTTCTACCAGGGATCTAACCTAGACTGTCTGTGAGCCTCCTACAAGTGATTTGTGCTGCGAAAACACTCCCCCGCTCTGTCTGTTCACTTTTCATTCTGCTTTGTATTGTACCCACTTGCGCATTTTTAGAAGACAAGGCACAGGAATTCTGTTAATCACTAGGCTTATGCATGTTTTGAGCAGCAGCACCAAATTCATTAATGCCAATGACTGAAAGCTGTCGCTTTACAGAGGGCTGGTGCAAGTCATGTGCACCTGAATACAGATCCAGACAGTATTTAGTACAAATACAGTGGAACATATACCTTGGGGAGGGAGAAATTTAGGTTTGTTTAAAGTCTTGAATGAAAGAAATCTACCATGCAAATGGAAAATACATTTTTCAGGGTTCTGTTATTTTGGAGGCACCTTTACAGTTTCTTCTTGCTAACATGGATCTTCACCTGAGTAACTACTTTACTGTTAAAAGATCTTTGAAAAATGCCTCTCTTCCCTCCCACCAGTATGCTTATTTTCTGGAGATTTTCTTGTTTGTGTGCTTCTGTTTCCTCTTTTAGGTAGTTCTGACAAACCAAATGACAACAAGGATTGGACAGAGCCTGTCCACATTGGTACCTGCTTTAGGTAGGTGTTCAGCTTCTGAGTTGAAAACTGAGTTAATCTTGAAATATATGACTTTGTTTCTTTTGGCATCGTGTGCAAAGAAAATGAAATTGCTTGCTGAACTTCTGCAATGTAGCAGAAGCCATGGTGAAAGTCATTCCAAATGGGTCTTAGGCTAGTATTGTGGAACTCTGCAGTAGTGCTTACCTATGGCAGCTTTGTGAGTATAATCAGCAGCTATCAAACTTTATTCTAAACTCAACCATGGTGTGCAGATTAGAATCCTGGTTAGATTTTTTAAAAGGGATTACAAATGTTTTTAAAAGTAATGACATTTTCAGATTGCAGAAACTCACAGGTTGAGAGTGGTGTTGGATACTTTTTGCCTTTTTAAGAACCACGAATGTTAATACTAAACTTGCTATTAAATCTATCAGCATTGCTTTAAGATGACTGCATCACCCTTTATGGGGAAGCACTAGGTACTAAGAGCTCTGAGTAAGTAGGTTTTTAGAAGTGCAGCTAATGTACTGCAGCCTTCCCCTGAGGATCTAGGCTGTTACCTTTATCCTAGCTGTGGCTGTGTCAACTAAGGAGGCCATTATCCCTGCTTGAGGTCACTGCTGCATCCTATATGCTGGCTGAGATGTTTATTGATTGTCTTCTAAGCTATTTCTGCCAAAAGTGGCCCAGTTAAATTTGAGCCATTTAAATAATAAGTAACCCTCTGATAAATCAAGTAATTTAGAGTGAAATTGGCTGGTATCTTACAGAAAATGCAGGGATTGACCTGGCAGCAGTAAACCTCTACCAGGAATGTGGTGATGAACAGATTAAAGCACTAATAGAATAACACAACTTAATAGTTGCACACTTCAGACTATGCTGCAATTTCTTCAATTCCCTGAGAATCATCCACTGCTTTTCCAAAACAGTTTAAGTTGTTTATTTTGCCATTACACTTGAGCATGTTCCATTAATTATTTGCAAAGTCATTTCATATTTGCGGCATAGCTGGAGCTCCCTACCCATTGCTCCATACAGTTATGGCATAGAGAGAAGTTCTGTGTGGGATCCTCAATTGCAGCCTGTCTAGAGTGAGTTTAAGTGTTTTTTACAGGCTCCTCAGTTTTGCCCTGTAATGAGCAGAGTACCTCATAGAGATTCTTTTGGTGCAGTCACAGGGGAAAATAGAACAGTTCTTCTGAAGTAGGGATTCTGACACACTAAGAAAAACCTCAGTGTTTAAATCTTCTTTCAGGTCATAACTTTGTATTATTTTATGGTACACTTAAAGGGCAACAAATCCTCTGTCCACAGCTTCAGTTTCTGTGGACTAAGTAATGATTCCCTTGTTCCGGAGCAGAGGGAGAAGGGACACATACAAAGGCAAAGATATTCTCAGTGTCTGTACAGGCATTGAACCATTTGGCAGAGATGTAAGATAAAATGAACAAATACAGACTGTCTCCATCGAGAATGTGAAGAATGTGGAATTTTGAGCTGTGCATGCAGATACAGACCCAGCTTTTAGTGTCTAACCCTTCTTGTCATTTTTTGCCTCTTGCTCTCTGATGTATTATTTTTGGCAGCCTTTCTGGCTACAAACCTAATTAAAGTTAATAGATTCTGTCCTTTTATTTCAGTAGTCAGTGTTGTTTGAGAGGTGTTGGGTTCATGGAGTCTTAAGGATAGTAAAGAATGTGAAGACATTCAGAGTAGGTTATAATTCAGAGATAATACATATTGTGCATATTTTCTTTTACAAACATTTAATTCAACATAACCTCACACTGACCATAAACTGATTGTGATTCTCACCAGAATGGGTGTGTAGTAAACATAGTATTGTTGAGTTGTGTGTACTCTGCAAAAGTGAAGCTTTGCACCAGTTGTTAAAATATTTAGGTTAAGAGATATTCCCCCTATCCTAAACAGCCTTTCCTAAGATTTCACAAGAGCATTAATCTCTAAACTCTTATTCAGCTTCTTGGCAGAAGGGAACTTCTTAATTATGGGGAAAAAAAGGCACAGATGCTGCAAGGTATTAAGTCAAGAGCTTTATGAAGAGAACAGCTTTCTTTCCCACTAGTAATAGCTAAGCTGGGTGTTCCTAGACATTTCTACTGGATATATTTAGAAAGGAGGTCAAATATAAATCTGCATCCAGTTTAACTCAGAAATACCCCATTTTTACCATAGCATTTTTCTTTCATACTCGATACAGTTGGAAACATTCTAGTGTGGAATTTGTACCCATTGTAAAATGTTTTTTGATCTCTGACTCAGAACCATTATCTGATCATTAGAATCTTCAATCTCAACTTACATGTAGTGGAGCAAGGTATAGCAAGATGCCTACAGGGTCTAGGTCTTCATTACAGCTGAATCATATTTTTTGTCTTATTTTTTGACTTCTCTGTGCTGTAATGAACACCAGAGCACATGGGGCATGGGGGGCTGGTGACATGAGGGTTAATGGGGCTGTATGGAGGTGAAGAGGAGAGGCTTGCAGCACTAGAACAAAACGACTGGTTTCAAATGCAGTCCATCTTTGAACTACTGACTGTCTCTAGGGATAAACAGACGAAGACACCCAATAAAATTGTCTATAAATTGATTGAGCTCATGGTCACGTGTGAACTGAAACAACAGGACTGTTTCCCCTGAAATAGGATAACAATCCAAACTTCCCTCTTACTTTCCATCATGCCCTCCCTCTTGCATTTGGTTGTGTTCTTTTGCATTTTGCTGTCAGAAGCAGAAGACTGCTTCAGGGGCCCTTAATACTTTAATAATCATTGACTTTTCTACCAAAGCTTGTTTCCCAAAGGGAGTGATGTTTGCTCATAATTATTCCTGAGAGGCAGAGTATCAGAATTTTGAAGTAGGATTTAGACATACTCAACTAGGCTCTTTCAGTAGTAATTAGAAAAATCTTTTCTTAATGCTATGTCTGTTTTCAAGACTTGTCTGGTACCTGTCCTTTATTAGTTATATAGAAAATCTTTCTACACATATGGATGTACTGCATCAAGGTTTCTAGAGGTTATTCCTTGTCTCAGCGTACTTGGTAAACTAGTTGTGAAATCCTTGCACGTTGATACAAAAGATGTGATTTATTACTGCAAGAAAGGTGTATTTATGTTTAATCATGGGTTTTTTTTGGAAGACTGGTCTCATTTACTGATGATGGTGCTGTTACAGGAGCATAAATAAAATGGCCTGTATTTTGTGTCACTCAGGAGAAAGCTGGGGACATGCTGCTACTGTCCGTTTAATCTTTCACTGGGACAACAGTCAGAGGTAAGTGAAAATGTAAGCAGTGAAGCACATAACGACACTGACAAATGTGATATTTAAGAATGCTTCTCTGAATGGCCAAGCAGGGTTTTGAACTTGACTTCTGGCTTTGCTCTGCCATGTCTCAGGCTACTGCAGCTCAAGAAGAGCTTTCTAGTTCAGCGTGGGCTGAACTGTCGTGCTCCTCCTTCTCACCATGGTCAGCTTGCTGCAGTGCTGTAATTTCTTTCTGACAAGATGCTATGTCTCATCAAACTGTAACATCCTAACAGCAGCTGCTCAGACACAAGAATTGAGGAGCTGGTACCTAAGTAGAAATTTTTACTCTCTGTATTTTGTAAGCAGGGAGTAGAATGTCTTTACTTCAGCCTTTTAGGCCCCAGTCAGTACAAAGCCAAAGATGCCAAAAGCAGCTTTCCACCTAGATAGCAATTATCAGGACAGAAAAGGCTTGCTGAGCCCTGAACCGTAGTGGCAGCCTTTGAACCTTTCTGCTTTTGAATGTAGCAAGATGGTTCCAAGTTACAATGACCTGCAGGAAGTAAAAGAGCTTTATGTACTCCCAGTTCAGACCTGAGCTATGGAGGATGATTTGAGCAGCCCAAAGGAATGAGGATGACCCTGCTAAAAACCATATGAAGTTCTGTTTCCTGGTTCTTTTTTTCCTCCTCAGTATATTGCAAGCTCACTTCTCTTTCCTGGTCAGTTAAATTTGTCTTGTGTGTAGTATCACAGTGCAGCAACTTGGGATTATGAAGTCTTGCTTCAATTCCCTAATCTTCTGCAAACAGTGAACAAAAATGCTGCTGGAATGTTGTTGTGCATAGTTTGGCTTGTTAAACCTGAGAGAGACAAGCAGTGACACTTTCTTGGGGAGGTTTGGTTTTTTAAAGTCTAAGTTTGCAGCAAATGCAGAACGATTACAGCAGGCTGTTTATGTCGGAATTAAATTAACATCACTGATCAGTTAACAGCCTTTATAAGACAGAAGTTGCATCAACACAATGATTGCAGAGGGAACAAAAGTTAATTTTATATATCAAAACTAAGAAGTTTTTTTCTTCTCCAACAGCTAGGAAGGTCGTAGATAAGGTGTTTCAGGAAGTGAGCCAAAGATAGGCAAACATGTTTTATTTACTGTTCTAAATGTGTAGCTAATATGGAGCAGGGCCTGCAGAAGCACAGCAATTCCAGTGAAAGCTGCCTAACTGTAAAAAGCAGCAGTAGCTACATTCTGTTGCATTTTTCACATAAGCTACCTGATGATCCATCATGGGCTTACTGTTATTTTTATATTAAGCTATTGAGGCACAAAGCAGCACACCTTCTTCTTTCTTAATTGTGCTTTGGCCTAATATGATACCTGTCTCTTTCTTTCTCTCTATTACTCAAAATGGCAGAGCTTAATTATAAGGGGTCTTATTGCTGTGAGGTAAGATCCTGTTGAGTCAGAGGCATGCTGCAGAGCTCCAACTGAGCACTTGTGAAAGTGTGGCTTCTGCAGCTTCAGATTTAGGCTATTTTGTAAAGTATAACCCACCCCTTCAATGTTCTGAGGAATTCCCTGTATAGCTAGTATGAAGCGGCAGTGTTCCTCAGGCTGTAATTACGTGCTCTCTAATAGAATGGCACCTCAGGGAGGTAAAAAACCCCTGAAAATAATTAACGGGATCTTTGGCAGGGTGTCTTGATACAGAGAGCAGAACACTTTCCATACTGGCTTCACCTAAGTGTGAGTTTGGGGAGGTGGGCATGGTTTAAAGTAGCATCAGGCCTGGGACTGGTTGAAAAATCCCTTAGTTTTTAGCTGCCGTGCATTCTTCTTAAAAGCAGGAATTTATTGGGCTAGGTGCTACCACAAATCAAGATGCATTGCTTAGAGTCTAAACACACAAAATCAAAGAGTTAGAGGAGAAATACAAGGAGACTTATTTTCTCAAGGTTATGCTGTATGTCAGTGGCAAGATCAGGCTTAGAGATAGAACATCTTATGCTCCTTCTCCATCGACTAGGTTATATCCACAGGCCTGGGAAATCTCTAGAAAAAAAACCTCCCTAGAATATGAATTCCTGAGGGTATCTCCCAACTTCGCGATGTCAGTGACCAAATGATTGGTTAACAGAATAGGAAAGAAGCGTGCTCAAAACCTTGTTTGTTTGTTTGCATTTTAAGAAAGTGGTGTTTGGAATTGCTTCATAATGAATAGCTTTCAAAAACTGTGATGAAATCCCATGATGAAACAAGGGTGATTAAGCACTCACTTTAGTAGGCCTGCATTGTATTTGAGCTGACGGGTCATGTAAGGATGGGAATTTGGCATCCACACTTTAAATGACCTATATACATACATAAGAATTCCACTGGTCATGTACCCCGTGTTTGTGGGGGAAACTTGAGTCTAGTCATTTGGCTACTTGGGATTTTTATTATTGTATTCACTAATCATAATTATCTGGTGTTTTTTGTTTAACCAGGCTGGCAACACTGTACAAATCACCGAGTCAGAAGGAGTCAACTATACCATATCACATCACAGTCAGTATTTCTTTGGGGCTGGAAATTGCTAGCTGTAAAGGATTTTTAAGACACACAGACAAATCTGTGCATGATGTTTTCTTAAGTGTTGCTTTTCAGTTCCCTTACTTATGAAGGTAACTGGTAACACTGGGATGTCTCCAGGTTTATTAATGTTTTGCACCTTTTCTCTTTAGAAAAATGACCCAGCATGTTAGTTCTCTTTGAATTAAAACATTTTGATTTCCAGATCAAATTTATAGGCAGCCTGTCCCCATTTGTTCTTCTGCTAATACTGCTTATTTTATCTGCCCTTGATGTTAACTTTTGGCCTAAGTGCAGTTACAGAGAACAGCCACACGCTTGCAGAGCATTCATTTTGGGAGACTTGGGCAAGCCAACCTGCGTTCTCCCTTGTAAGGTAGTACACTATTGTTTCCTTAGTGGCTCTTCTCTGCATCTTCCAGGTGAGTTTCTAAGACAAAGGTGACCCGAATCACACATGGAATTCCAGAGGTTTCACCACTACTTTTTGCCATACATATTTCCACATCTCTGCTTTAAGTGCATTGCCTGATATAACCTAGGTTGTATTTCTCTTTCATAGCTCCATCCTACTGGTAACCCTATGACCAGACAATATATACAGATTTTTCTATTCTGCCACTGTCATATGAAGAGTTTCCAGCTTCTGGCTGGAGTTCTTATTGACCCCTAGTTAAATCCTGTGATTACTTTTTTTTGTGGAGTGCTTAGATACATATTAATGAGAATACACACAGTCTAAGCTGTATTAGGTTAAAAAAAAAATCCAGCCCCGCCACTCAACTTTTATATCTCAAAATGTCAGATACGTAGGTACATGCCATACCTATTTGCCATGTATCCTCATGGAAACACATTGCCATAGCACTTCCTGCAGACTTTAATGCTGCCATAAGATGAGATCTTCAAACTATTGAACGGCTATTTCCTTTTTCAGTCCTGAATGTATTCACCTAGACAGAAGAAATACTGCATATGCATATATATATATATATATATAAAAAAGTTCTGTAAGGACTGGAAGGGTAAGTGGAACCAAAGTTGTTTGGATCATGCAGTGTGAGTGCACAGACCCTTCTCTCCAGCTGACAAACAGATGGGTTTTATCTGAGACAGTTTAATTGCCTTTTCCTTTCAGTTTTATATGCATTATAAAACAGCTATGCTCTCTTCTTCAGTGAGTGCACACAATTTTGAAATACAGTTGAGAGTGTATCCTAATTAAAGATTAGTTAAAATTTAAGATTATTCCTGTGTTTTTCCCTTAATCCTGTTGAGCTGCTTCAGCAGACTGTTTCTGGAAGGAAAAAATGTATTATCCCTGGGTTTTTTTCTCCTGAAATTCAGGCCTGATGGTAACAGTCTGCTGTTAGCATTCCTCATTCCCATCTCCGCAGCTAAACTGGAGAATGTAAATATGCGTTCCGTGTTTCCAAATCTGATCTAGCACATCTATGTATAACCAGCATACAAAAAAAGATCATTAAAAAAATAATAAATTCCTCAAGCCTATTTCCCCAAAGATGTTTAGACTTGGACAAATTAGATACTGTGGTACCATTGACAAACCGGCTGTTCACTCTGAGCAAGTGTGGAAGCTGTGGAACATGTATCAGATGAAGTATTTTCTTTCACAGGCTGTTAAGGATTCATTCTTAAATGCAGAGTATAGAAATGTAAATTGATTTATGCACAAGGGAGTAATTATATCATCTGATCCACCTAAATTTCCCAGGTACTGTGACCTGATTATTTCACTATAAAAGATACAGCCCTAGGACCTATATTCTCAGCAGGAATAACCAGTATTTCCCTGAACTGTGGAGGGTCTGCCGGACTAGCAATGAGAACACCACTTGAGTAATAAAGCCATCTGCTTTTGTCAACCTTGATGCAGTCTGTAGCTGCCAGAAAATATTAAAATAATCAAAATGACTGTAGGCTGAGCTTTGTAGGTCCTTGGTTCCATTACCCACGTGGTTGATATCTAAAGCTCACTAACAAATATACAGATAAACCACTTCAAAGTGTACACAAAAACCTTGTAATTTTGAGGCACTCTGTCCAGAAGGTATATGCCTTTAACTAAAAGCAAAACATCCATACTAAGCAGTCTACTTTATCATGTTCTGGCCTTTATAAGCATTGGAATGCTTCTGCTGTGAGTCTAGCATGCTGGATTAAGTGGATTCTTGGCTACAGATCCACCTTTGTGCCTAAGGGAAATGGCAGAGATTAGATGCAAGCAGCAGTGAAACACTAAACTTGAAGATTCCCCATTACGCTATTCAGAATAACACTTGAGTTGCTTATAATAGCAGAGGGACTGCACAAATACTGCCCTTGTGGCACCTCTTGTTGTTTGTTCCTTTGAAAAATTGGCAGGCTGTGTGAGGTGAGGCATTTGGAAATAGAAATACAGAGATGGGAGACTTAAGCAAAACATTTTGATTGGGGTCTTGTGTTGTTTTGGATTGATCTCAGTGTGGAACATGCTGGTGTTTTAGGAAAGTCACATGTCTGATAGTTACTCTACCTGCTTTTTCACACTGCACCAACACAAAATGTCAGCTTTAGATGAAATTCTGTCCTCCCCACATTGTCTCTACCTGAGTATTTAGGATCCCCAAAGCAATTTCTTTTTCAGATTAACCCCTTTTCCTCTCTTAAGTCTGCACTGCAGTGAGAGTCATTGTGCTGTCAGCAGCGCTTCATGCACAGCATTTGCTGGGAGATGGGAAGATGGACAGTCGCAGCCTTCACATCCCATCTCAGGATTTCCATTTGCATTGATGACACGATTAACTAACTGCTTCTCCAGATATTTTAAAAATCTTTAAAAATCATTAAATTGTGAGCTACAGTAACAGAAAATACAAATGGTACTAAGCCAAAGAGATCACTTTAAGCTCTTTCCTGAGTAGCAGCATCTCATTTTCACTTCCACATTTAGTTTTTGGCAGTTAAAGGTTCTCATCCCACTGTGTCCCATAAATTACTAGGCTGGGACAGTCTTTGCAGTCTAGAGACTGTTTCAAATATGCTGTTCTCTTACAATGTCTCATTGATGTTTTCAGTTCATTAAGTAGATACATGAAAGAAAAATATCCTAGGTATTAGAAATTTACAGTTCTGTTTCTGAAAATGACTGAGGCAATGAATCCAGTCATCTCCTTGCTTCTGTGGAAGCTTGAATAAGGGCTGAAGGATTTGGCTTTTAATTTATTTAAATAGGCAACTTAATTTACAGAGAAGCAGTGGTTCACAACTATAGGGGTTATCAGTGATAAAATAGAAATAATAGCCTGGTTGGTGAAAATAAAATAATGAAATGATAAGACTCAGTTTTGGCACATGTGTTAAAAGACTTGTTCTGAGCTTAGCCTGCTCTAAAAACTGTCTGTGGCCACTCATCTAAAGTAAAAGACAACATCATACCTTATTCGGATCTTCTGGGAACTGGTTACTCATGGTTTATATCCATAGAAGTGTTATCATATGATTTTGCTTATATCTCACAGTCTCATGGCTTCCGAGACGTGCAGCCTCCAGCTGTCACTCAAAACGCAGAAGGTGCTGAAATGAACCCTCGCAAACGGCCACGGAGAGAAGAGGAAAAGTAATAGAGATTCAAAAGTTGAATGTTCAAACATGCGTGCTACAGGAGAACAGTTGCATAGTCAACGTGCGACCAAAGGTAGCCTGAGAGACCCCAACTTAAATTCCTGCTCTGGATATTATTTTAACATTTGTGTGGCAGGAAATTCCTTTGTGTATGGCATAATTTTATAATAAAAATTCTATGTTTTCTGTATCAAAAGGCTTCAGCTCTTTTTTTTTGGGGGGGGAAGGGGAGAAAGAGATGGAGAATATGGGTTTTTTTACTCTGGGCAAAAAAGCAATGAAATGTGAGCATCTAGTAGAGTACATTTAATAACATAGGTCTTGACCACTCATCTGGTTTAGTGTGTATCTGAATTTTAACAAGGTTTCATGTAGCAGTCTGTCCACATGCCTCAGACCAGGGCAAAAGGCAGTGGAGCTGCTGATGGATGCTTTAAGATAAATACATGCTTAAAAGCTGTGCCAGATGGGGGCATTTGCCTTTACCTGCCGCAAAGTCCTTGATCAAGGACAATCAAAGCACTGTTTTGAACTTCTCGTTTATCTTTTAGTGGCAGCAATAGAGATGAAAAACTAGATCTGAAGGACAAAAGATTTAATCCAACATGGTAATTTTCTGCTTCTATCATAGTAAGAATATTTTACCATCAAGCTCGAACCAAACTGCTGCATAGCCCTTAACTTCCACGTTCATTCTTTACCGAAGCATTCACAGTGAGCTGCTGTAATCAGGGTCTGTTTTGTTCACGGCTTTAATAAAGAGGAAACCCAGACTGCTTAGACACCAGGAATATATTAGCAGCTCCCAAATCTAAACCAAATAGAGGAATGAATGTACACTGAAAACACAGCAAGGTTTTGTCCTTTCTAGTAAGAGAAAACAAATCGATCAGATTATTAGAGGGAAAGAAAGGTACTGCAGTGCGAAACAGTAATTACTTCAATTATGAGAGGTGTTTGTACACATGCACACATATGACCCCTTTCTGGCATAGCGCTCGATAATGTTATAGCTGAGGAAACTCAGCCAGCAAGCTAAATGGAGAATTCAAGTTGTGGGAGTCACTAATTTATAATTTAGTAACACTAAGCTGCCTTTGCTTTGAAACAAAATTCAGTGCTGAATCTGAGTCACGAAACCTGTCTATTCAAAAAGCTGCAAAAAACCCCCAACGTGGCAGTGATTTCTGGATCATTATAGTGTTTAGATATAAATTACATAATAAAGTATTAAAAGGAAAAGTATTCAGCTGCCATGCAGCAGCCCAGGCTGTGTCAAAATCTCAAACCTGTGAGTCAGGGAGAAGCTCTCAAGCAAGCATGACACAGAGGAAGAAAGGCAGTGGGATTTGTGACTCAGACAAACATTTCAATGCAGGAGACACAGGCAAACAAAAGGATCCTACCGCATGTGATGTCAGCAAATGCTCCATTTGGGAATAATAGCTTCCTACGTATTGCAGTGCAAGAAGGGGGAGCTAGCACAGTACACATGCCTACGTAGCCACAAGGAAAACCATCCATTAGGAATGTTGTAGCAGGATTTTAAGAAGCACTGCTGGTTAGTAGTGATAGCTGCTCTCCACTGTGTTTGATACTTATGGAAAAATCCATTTCTCTCCTCTGATTAAATATCCTCAACACGTTCTTCCATGTGTGAGGAGAGTAAGGGCATGCCTCCAATACACTATTAATTTCAGCTGACTGTTGTTCTCTTATTTTGTTTGTAGTAGAGTAGCATCCAGAAGCCCCAGCTGAGATGCTGATCCTGTTATACCAAGATAAATCGTTTTGGCTGAGTGAATGTTACATCTTCCAGTATTCCAGGCATCATTATCAACCTGAGAAGATCACATAGTTACTGGTGAACAGTGGGAGTTACAAAACATCCAGAGGAGCCACCGGAGGCTCTCTATGCTGAGATTGATTTATTTTTTTTATATTGAAGGTATAATAAAAAATCAGCTCTGCAGACCAGAACTAGAGAGAAAGATCTGTTGGCTGAGACAAAATTAGATTAAATGAGCCAGATTTTGTTCTCATCTGCCGGAGACAAGGAAGCTGTTCCAGGCTTAGAAATGAGTATGAAGAAAGAATTTGACCGTTGCCTCAACAATAAATCTTCCATGGCAAGTTGATATTTTCTTACGTGTGCCTGGAACTCTCTTACATTTCACAGCATCAGCGCACAACAGTGAGTAGAATGAGAGAATTCTGTGACTGCACAGAAAGTAAGATTCTGACTGGATAATGTCACAGAACTGAGTCACAAATAAAACAGGTTGCTTGATTTGCTGCTTAAGTCCCAGTTTTCTGAAAGCCAAAAGCTTTAACTATCATGCTGAGTTTAGAATTACTCCATTTTGTAAGGATGGCATTTACTTGTGGTGTAAGATCCTACTTTGTCACCATAACAAGAATACAGTATCTACCACAGGGCTCGCCAACAGGAAAACACTGTGGTCACAGCATACTGCTTCTCAAGCCCAGAACCATGCTTTGAAACTCTTCAGTTTGGACAGGGAAAATAACAGTTTATTTCTTCCTGGTTTTATGTATTCTGCCCCTTTTGCATTATGAAACACTGAGAAACCAACTAGCTTCCAACTAAAATAAATTTAAGAAAACATGGAGAAGAAATAGCTTAACATAAGGTAAGAAGATGTAGCCGAGGTCAAGTTCTGCAATCACAGAACTGTAGTGCAATCAATTACAAACTTGTTGGCTAATGTGGAAGGCAATTCAGCTGCTAACCTGGATGTTGAATACAGTGCAGAGAAAAGTACATTTAAAACATAACATTTACTTTTCTATTGAATTTAGTTATTTGGGGGCACTAAACTTAGAATCGTTACTCTAAGGTATTTAATGGATTAACAACAAAGGTGAAATCCTTACTGCCTGCCTTTTTAACTCCATCCTTTTTCTGAACAAAAGAAGATACGTAAGTTGGAAAGAGAAGTCATTGTGTTCCAGCTTCTTAGATTGTCTTTACCATCCTGGGGATCATAATTATTTAGAAAGGCACATTACACTGTATTATGCTGTTTTAACACATGCTAATTCTATAGGAAATACATTTGATAAAGTTTTGAAATACGGTTTGATGCTTTTGTCCTAAGAGTACTTTGAGGGAAATGGAATAAATAAAGCACTTACATTGCAGTAACATAAATATTACAACGGAATACATAGGGGAAATAATACTTCTTTTTATGGGATGAGAACCAGGGAAATTAACCTGCAATTCCCAAACCAGCTGAGATGCAAGGGCCCTGGCTAAGAGTATACACACAGGAGTCTGGCTGCAGGGAAATGTGGCACCGGCTGCTGGAGCTGGCAGTGCCTTAGGGCCGCCAAGCAGCCTGCCCAGGCCTCCTCCGCACCAGTCCTCCTCTTGACTGGAGGAACCAGTGCCAGCTGCTACCTGCTCCTTGGCTTCCCCTCTCTCTGGCTCCCCAGGCTATGTTCTCAATGTCTTGTGGCTTCCAGCCATAGAGTCATTTTGGATGATTGGGGTCAGGAGAGTTGGCTTCTTCCCTTGGCTACTGCAAGATCCTGCATTAATGTTCTATACCGAAGAATGAAATCACTGAGAACTGGCCCCCTTCCCAGTACTGAATTTCACCCGTAAAAGCACCCACTGTTAGATTGTAAGATACTGTCTTGCTTCCTACAAGCAAGAAATATTCATGCAATATGCACTATTTATTGAAGTCTGAGCTTTATGCAGTTTTAACTATACCTGTAGAAATACTAAATAGTATTAAAAGCAATAGTTCGATTACTGCACAACCAGTAAAACTGCTGAAAGGATGCATAGAAATGTATGTATTTTACTAATTGATACTTGAAGAATTATAGCTAAGATTGTTCATTACAAGAATTACTTGTCATTGATTTAAATAAAGCCAGAAAAGCAACACAATAAAAAAAAATAATAAAAAAAAAATCACATCTCAGTTTCAAACAATGAGAAGGGGGAATATTTAAAACACAAAACATCTAGTGATGTAAATGGGAAAGCAAAAAGGAATCTCTCTAGACCTCAATAAATGGTTCTGATTGCATCTGGATACTTTTCTCAAACAAGCTGTTCGAATACTTGCTCAGTTTGGAATCTCACACTGCATTATTTTGGAGTTTGAAATTTATGACACGTGTACTTCTAATACTCTAATTTATTTAGTGTGAACCACTGCAATTTTAGCAACAGTTACAACTACATTAGTGACTCTTTTTGTTATTATAGACGTTGATAAAATAAAATGGTTTGGACTCAAGAACAAGTCTCCTCAGCATGAAAATTATGCCTCTGAAGTCTAGCATGTCAATATGAGACTGTAACATAATTTGTAACCCCTTTTTTGCTATATAAACTTACTACCCATTTGGCTGTAAATGCTAAGGAATACATCACACCAATGTGTCTCTTTAGAAGTCTTTTTATTATTTTTTCTTTTACAATTAGCAAAAATTTCAGTGGCTAAATCATAGAATTTGAGACTGTTCACCCACTGCATAGATGCTGTAAAGTCTGAGTCCTACCATTCTGTTTTATCTGTTCAGTTATAGCACATACATTGCAAAAATAAGAGACAGAGCAGTGGTTGCTTTCTGGCACTCTTGTGACTGTTTTTTAAAAAACTCATTTTAAAGACATTTCTAAGTACATGCCTGTAAAATTCAAGGTCTTGTGACTGGAGCAGAATATCACAGAATCAGGGATCTGATCTACACTGAAATGATGAACAAGTCATTTAAAGTAAAGCCATGGAAGAACCAATGTATTTTCAATCCCACTAGGCACCTGCCTTAGATTTTGCTCTTGTTGTAGGATGAACCTCACCTTCCACCCCAAAACCACAAAATATGCACTCACTGTTACACCCCTAGAACAGACTGTAAATGGGATTGAAGCAGTACATCCCTTTGTACTGCCTCCTGTGAGCAGAAGTGATTTGCAAGCTCAGGAATTCCAGTACTGTTTTATTCAGACAGTATGGTACTGTGGGACTCCGGCATCAGAAGATATGTGTTACAAAAGTGGAAAGTACAGAGGAAGGCCCTGGCACAGTAGCACTGCCAGCAAGCTCTGTTGTTTGCTGATATCCAGGAGGTCTGTGCCCCTCATCTCTATTTAGCAGTAAAAGGAAATTATGCTGATGAAGAGTGACTGATTGCTGAAGTGCATCAGCCTTAATGAGAAGATACTGGACTCTGGTGTGCTCCTGCCTGCAGGATGATCTCATGATTTGACAACATCCAGACCACATTACTAAATGCTATGTGGTCAGCTGTGTTTTGCTGCAGCAATCCCATGGGCGCTAATCCACAAGCCCACTTTGGTCAGTCAATCAAGGGTTTATCATGGAACAAACTTTGTGTTTCTTAATAAGAAACAAGGCATGTTGTGCTGTGTCTGCTTTGACAGTGTTCCAGACCTGTTTAGTCCTTTTGAAGGGCTCCACTTTCCATTAGTTCTTTCTTACACATGCTTTTCTTTAACAGATTTTCAAATCTAACTAAATAGACATGGACTAATATCCTGTCTTTCGCTATTGCTATTCAAAGAACCACCTTTCCTAAACAGAGGTCTGAGTGGAAAGTTGAAAATGGAATTTTCCTTTGGAACGGGACTGGAAATTTCCACAACAGCTGGGAAGTGGCATGTGTTTTGCAATGGATTTGGATATTTCAGAAGAATCTTTGATTATTAAACTGGAAAAGCTGACCTGACCTTAAAAACTTTAAAAAATCCAAAGCAAATAAAGAGTAAGAGAAAAAAAAAAAAATAGAGAGAAGGCCTTTGGTATTTAAGAACTTCCTAATACAGTACTTATGGTAAAGGAGCCAGTAAAACTGTGGTAACAGAAGTTACTGTGCTTTTTGAAACTGCAGCTGAACAAAGACTGCACTGGAGCTTGATGCAGCTTGTCAACAGGAGCCTTCTCACTGCATTCCTTTCGAATTCTTGCTCTCTTTACTCTTTAACTAATTGAAATTATTTTAGTGAATTGATCAATAATTGTCTCATTGAATTTGAGGAGACATAAAAAGAACAGGCCTATACAGTCATGTTCACAAGCTGACCAATATCGATCATATGAATATATATAAAGAACTGTATTCTCTTTCAAGAATACCCTGCAAGCATTATTTCATGTATTATCTCATTTACAACTCTACATGCAACTGTAGGTGTGCCTTCAAAATAAGAACAGCCAAAGGCTTGGAAATACTTGCTTATCTGGTGGTTTCATCTGGCCAGGAAAACAGAATATAGATTCTAAAACTACTTCTGGTTTACTGTAAAAGCCCTACTTTTTTTAAGAGATCAATTTAGAAAGGCGATTTATTGGCCATTGGGTTTTCCCATTACATTTTTTCTGTCTGGTGTTGGAGGTATTTTAAGCATTGTCAAATCATTCTTAATGCCCCTACGTGTTTTCTACTTGTCAGTGTACAGAAATCACTTCCAAAGGTTACAAAAAATTAAAAAGCACTTCTTTTTGCACTCCATACAATTCAGGTCACCTCCCCAAGGCCTGCTCAAACACAGCTTATTTCTCACCAGCAAAGTCAAAAGGGGGAAGGTACCATTTTAAGGCTAAAATAAAACAGGTTTTGTTTGAAACAGCATTGTAAAACCTTTAAAAAATAAAATGCAACATGATGGAAGCACACGGGATGCAAACACTTGTATTTCCTTCTCAACTCAGGTCCTCCATTTGACAGTACATTGCAAACCAGTAATTTTCAGAGTCAAAATTTCATGACTTGTGAGTTTATTTCATGCACCTAACTTCATCTCATAGAAACCATTCATACTACCCAGCAATTTGAAGTGCACGGAGGCATTCTGAATTTAACTTCCAGAGTTATTAAATACTAAAACCATTTTGTAATAGCACCAAACACACCTATCATAGATTAGTGATTTACTTGATAGTACGTTGTATTTAGAGCTTCCTTTTCTGGACAGCAGTAACTAACAGTGTGGTTACCTCCTGTGGTAATTGCCCACCCCACTGCCTCCACTCTGTGAAGCGATAGCAGGTTCCTGGCTGCCTAACTTAGCCATACCACCCACAGCCACCGTATGTTCCACACTGCAGGTTAATAAGAACAGTTTTTCACCTTTCCCTCCCAGAAACAAATGTCAGCATGGCTTACAGCCATAAGCTCTTTATTTAATATTGAAGCAAAACAATACTAACTTGACCACAGCGCCAAAACTTGACAAAGTATCCGGAGTATAAAGTTCTACTCTATTTCATTTTAATTAGTGTCCTTTGCAATTAGACAAATGATGAAAAGCACATGGGGACTGCCAAGATGAATCAAGGACATCTGGTAACTTTAACATTTCAACATGAAACAGAGTAGGTATGTCAGATGCTCTTATGTGCTGTTTGAAACAACTAAAAAAATAAAACATGATTAATAACAATTTAAGAAAAAGACTATCTAAAAGCTTTTGAATCTTTTCTTGGACAACCTTAATCACTGTTTGCCACACAACACTAAGGTGATCATACATCTTGTTGAATTAGCTGCTACTTCCCTAAGATATTGTTATAACAGAAATTTTTAGAATTGAGATGATCTGGATTATAGTTTCTTAGAAACTCCAACTGCCTCTGAAGTACTAGTGAAAAACTACTTATCATTAACTTAAAGCTGCTTTTTTGATACTTGCAGTGTTGGGCATTCTCTTGAGGCTTGTGACTCACTGATGATGTCCACACAAACCTAAAAAAATAAAAACAAAAGCCAGCAATGACATCATCAGCTGCAACTGTGGGTGATATCTTCATAAAGAACTGCAGTGTTTTCTACCCCTGAAGAAATGAATGTTACATTGAAAACACACAAATTGTATATATATTGAAAGAAATTACTTGTATTCTTTCAGGAGAAGCTACACAGTTTTCCGTGGCTCTCATAGCTTTTGGCTGTGAAGTCTGAGGCTACTTGTGACAATCACATTTTTAACTCTCAGGCCTTTTACATATTCACAAGACTGCACTGAGAGCAGTCAATGCTGCTGCCGGAAATGTTCTAAAATTAGTCTGGCTCTGAAATAACAATTCACCAAAAGGAAGATAGATTTACAGCAGCACCTGACATGCAGAGCTAATTACTATAATGCAGAGAACATGTTTCACCAAGCTACTATCCTGGTTACAATCCCTTAAAACTGGTGAATATTTTTGCCTGCGATTTGGCCATTTTTCAAGGTGTACCTGACGTTAAGGATACCACTGCCTCCCATGTGTACAAGCCATTTTAAATGCATGGCAATTATACCTGTTGGTTGGTGGTATTTATGGACCTGGTAGCTCTGAACATAGCTTTTCAGCAGCAACGAATAAAACAAGGCAAAACGCCTTTCACAAATGAAAGGCATTTATTAAACAGCAGTAGAACATCAACTACAGTTTGTCTCCCACTGACTGGCTGTAACTTTTTTAAGTTTCGTTTGGTGTAGTATCTCCAGCTACTTATGAAAACACTCCAGCTACTTATCCCCTTCACCAGAACATTGAATAGGTAGAGATCATGTAGTGTATCATTTATGAAACCATATAACTACTCATATGGTGATCTCAGAGAACCACAGAGCAGTTTGGGTTGGAAGGGACCTTAAAGTTCACACAGTCCCAACCTCTGCCATGGGCAAAGACACCTTCCACTGGAGCAGCTTGCTCCAAGCCTCTGCGTCCAACCTGGCCTTGAGCACTGCTAGGGATGGGGCAGCCACAGCTTCTCTGGGCACCCTGTGCCAGTGCCTCAGCACCCTCACAGTATGTACCAGGTTTACTGCTAAGCGCTAGAGTCGGAAAATGCGACCCGCAGCTCCCCTTCCCACCCTTCACCAGCCACAGCTCTTTCGCAGAGGACATTTCTGCTGACATTCCCTATGTTTAACTGTCGCTTTCCCTCACGCTAACCCCCTCGGTTTTCCCAACAGCTCTTCACTCAGCCCGGCAGCGAGGAGAGGCCAGGCCGGGTCGGGCCGCCCCCAAGCCCGCTTACCGTCCGGCCCCGCTCTGAGCAGCGAGCCGCAGCCCGCGAAGGCGACACCGGCGCCGGAAACGATGAGCGCAGGGAAATCCTGAGGCAGAGATTAGGTAACAGGGAATGTGCTCTCAGGTTTCCTTCGGGTTCCTGCGAGGAACCTACGCGTCTGGCTGCCTTCGCATGACTCATCACATCGGCGCGGCTGTCAAAGCGCCTGCCCCCCCCCCATACCGACTCCTCCCACCCCTTCTCCGCCCGCTCGGCTGCCGTCCTGTCCCGTCCCGCCGCTGCCCAGGCTCCCCTCAGGCCGCAGCCCGGACCCCTCAGCCCCCCCCCCCACC
>NDXB01003134.1:56156-97322 GCA_002631895.1 Agapornis roseicollis
CCCCCCCCCCACCTCGAGCGCGTCCAAAGTGCGCGCGCCCCCTTCCTCCCCCCCGCTTCGCGTCCCGCGGCGTGCGCGTCCTCGCGGGTCCGGCTCGGGCGCGCGCGCGCAGGCGGGCAGGCGTGAGGCGGTTGGCGGCGGGCAGGGAGCTCTCTGCGGGCGCAGTGCTGATCCGCCGGCGGGCGGCCGGGAATGCGAAGCAATGGCCGCGGGCGGCCCGGGCAGCGGCAGCGCGGAGGAGAAGACCTACCGCCGCTTCCTCGAGCTGTTCTTGGGCGAGTTCCGCGGGCCCTTCGGGGTAGAGCCAGAGCCGGAGCCGGCGCCAGCTCCCTCCCCAGCTGCCGACGCCGCGGCCGCCGCTGCCGAGGAGCCGGGGGCAGAGGGAGAAGCGGGAACGGCCGCCGAGACGGAGGAAGGTGAGGGCGGCCAAGACAACGAGGGCCGCCAGGACAACGAGGGCGGCCAGAGCGACGCCGGCGACCCTCAGCCGCCAGCCCCGCCGCCGCCTCCCCCCCCGCCTCTGCCCTCGTTGCCCCGGCCGCTGTCGGAGTACATAACGGAGGAGGAGGTAGAGGGCGAGTGCCTGGACCTCTGCCTGCAGCAGCTCTACAAGTAGTGAGTACCGGGCTGGGGAGCCTCCCGCTGCGCGGAGGAGATGAGGGGGGAGTGGGGTTGAGGAGACCTCCAGGCATGGGGCTGGGGACACCCCCATGTGGGGGGAGGCGGGTGCTGGGTGTGGGGCTGAGGGGATCCCGAGCCCCGAGGGAGGTGAGGGGATGGTGTGGGGCTGAGGGAGGCTCTCCTGTGAGGGCAGGGTGCTCGGGGAGGGGAAGATGCCCAAGGCAGGGAGTTGAGGACTTCAGAGTTGAGCTGCTGGGGATCAAAGCGTCCTGCTCTGTCCTGTTTCTCCCTGCCCAAAAGACAGCTCTGCTCTCTGCCCCCCTCCTTCCCTCTCACCGGGACGGGGAGGGAAGGAGCGAAGGGAATAGAAGACGAAGAGCCCCGAGCATCCATCTGGAGAGCAGCTTGCCTGGGGAGGGAGAGCGGTGGGGGGAATGTCTCACGCTCTGGTGCCAAAGCAGGAGGGGGGTTTGCCTGTGGTTTATTGTACTGAGGCTTGAAATTGAAATGTTCCCTGCGTGAGGGTTTGTAAATGGGGAAACCTCTGCCAAGAAAGAAGGAAGGGGAGAGAACAAGAGACAAGGAAAGAAGCAGTCAGTCCCCTTTTCCCCCTGAAAGGAAATAAAAACACATGGAGAAAAGCACACCGTGTATTTTACAGACTAGGGAGAAAAAAGGAATGGAAAACCTTAGGAAAAAGCCTTAAGAGGAAGCTATCCATAATCATAGGGGTTTTTATACGTCAGGTGGGGAAAGCCAGCTATATTCTGTTCTGTATGGAGGCAGTTTCTAGATCTGTGCTTTCTAAAGGTTGGTGTATAAAAAGAGGAAACAGATGGGATCTATTCCCTGTGTGAAAAGTCTGTGGACTCAAACCTAAAGACCAGTTACCAGTGCCTTGTATTGTGCTCAGCTTTGGCTTTGAAGGCTTGAAATAGAAATGGTTGTTAGTGGCGTTTCTTTAGGAACCTTTTTAAACTGATGCCACAGGAGGAGACAGATGAACCTGTGAAAATATGCACAGCACACCGGGGAGCTCTCTGCCATTGAGCTGATAATTGTGATGAGAGGTGTTACTCAGTCGCAAAAATAAATAAAGAACGAACCGGGTTTTACAACTGCATGGTCTGTTTCTATTCAATTCTCATCATCCCTCTGCGTTTGTGGACCATAGGGACAGCACAATGATAGCTGCAGAGGACAAAGCTCTCCTATTCACACATGCTCACCCTGCTACCTTTGGAAAGTCTTTCTCTGGAAAACAGCAGCAGCACATTTCATAGGATGTGCTAGAGAGGAGAGAGGCAAGTCCCTTCTGCACATTTAGAACGTGGTTGGTGGTTTTTATTTTAACAGACTTGTGAACTCTGAAGTCAGATGAGTGCAGAGTTTCAGGCACTGAGCAGATTACTTTAAAATATTACAAAAAATGTATCTATGAAATTATTCTGAACTTGAATTTCTCACCTGTCCCCTCCTCTCTCTCTTGTGGCCCCGTATCCCAGGGCAGGCACTCTGTATTCCACAGTTGTTGAGGTCCATATTAATGGATGAAATTATTAAGCATGAAAGAACCCCCAACAAAATCCCAAGACATTTTGAGAGGATTCTTTATACAGAGATAGCTCTTGACAGGTTGTGGGGTTTGGGGTTTTATTTGTTGGGTTTCAGCCTTTGTATAGATTTTTTTTTTTTTTTTGATGGCTTCTGAATTGAGCATCTCTGGCTTTGTTTATGGTGAAATCAATGCAGGCTTCCTTCTATAGGCCCATGCATTATGAAGCAAAAAGCAATATCTACCTCAAAATTAAGGGAGGAAGGGATCTTGTTATAAGAAAATTGGTTTCCAAAGGCTTAAATATTTTGTCAGTGTATTGAAAATGCATTTTTAAGCAGTAATTTAATCTTTTGACTGAAGATTGATAGACATTATTTACATCTGCCTAATTGCAAAATGTAAAATGTTTTTAAAATATTATAAGCCAAATCTAGTAACTTTTAATCCAGAGAGCTAAACTGAAATAGCTTTTCTTGAGTGATGGTGGGATCCCAGGTAAGTGCAAGTACACAAAGTTGGTCTTTAGATAAAGTGTTGTATTTTTAGCACGTTCTCTGGTCAGTAGAGAAACTTTAAACTGTTACGGGATTATAAACCAAGCAGAAGTGGAATGTCTTCCCTCTTTACAGTTAAGGGCTTAACTGGTCAGATGATTCTGGAGATGGGAAACTTCATGCATATGAGTGAAGCTACTCTAGAGCCAAATGGTTATGGTAGTGTTAAAAAAACCCCAAACAAAACATGAAAGCTCCTGTGAAGGGGGATATTTTATTGCTATGTCATTAGCAAGAAAAACTATATTGTAAAGGCATGTTTTCTGTAACTGTAACTATATATTAGTCAAATGACTGGTTTGCATTATATGTAGCATGAGGATAAAACCCATTACTGTGAAAAATCCAACAGCTGTTTTTCAGCTATTTTAAGCACCCAGCTTTAGTTCTGTTTGAGGGAGGTAAAACCATCTCAGAAATGAGAACATATTGCCAATCATGAAAGAACACAATAGTTTTCTGCCACTGTGTAAATCAGTGTCAAAAAATTGCTATTTACAAGATTTTTCCTACTGTTTTCTGAAAGACTCATGTTCCCCTTTGAGATTTCCAGTTCCTGGTTTCTTTCTAGCGACAGCATATGCTTGGAAAATTAGATTAATGTAATCGTTATATCTGTCTAAATGCCACAAAATGTGTAATGTGTACTTTCTTGGTGATCCTCAACAGAGTGAAACTCATCAATGGGATGTAGGTTAGAGGAAAGAAATAATTAAAAGAATAACACTTGATGAATTGCACTGGAACATTGGCTGAGAGCTTGAAAGTTTATTTCTTGGTTATCTTCTATAACATGTTATTTAAGAGAAAGCTGTGCAATTTAAATAGTTTCTGTGCAGAAATACTAAATACTAAAGACTAAATCTGTTAAATATGAGACCGCATTGCTTGTTTCCATTGATTCAGAGTAGACCTCATTTCTGACTTAGTTTGAAGGAAGAAGTTACTACCTTGATGTAGTGAAGTTATGTATCATACTCTGTTCTTCTCCTCTTCCTACTGATACTTTTATTAAATCAAATATGTTTAAAAAGCTGGTTCTTGACAAGACATCTGAAAAACTAATCCACAAATATGTCGTTGCTAAGGAGGAGAGGGCCAGACTTAGTTAAATAGTGCACCCTTAGTGCACAAATTTCTCTTCCCTGTAGAAATGAAGTAATCTGAGAAATTCAGTTGTATATTGTTCTTGCTTTTCTTTTTCTCTCCTTTTTTTCCCCCAGGCTTTGATGGGAATATATATAGTTGATATCATTAGCAGGCTCAGGTTTACTTTCAGTGATTTTGGTGGTACAATATTTTCCTTTCAAGTATTCATTTAGAAACATCTTTAGCAAGCTTAGAAAGTCGGCCTGTTGCTCCAGTATTGAGATTTGCAAAAGATGGTAAGTAAAATAAAAATAAGATTTAATGTTATGTCATCTCAAGTGCTTAACTGAGGTGCTGATGACAACATGATTATTTTGGGGACAGCAGAAATCTTGCTTCGACTTGGAACATGAAAGGAAAAACTTTGAAGCGCTGCACTTTTAGACTACTTGCAGAATACTCTGCAGCATTTACTGAATATCAGAGATCCCAAGTTTCAGATTTAAAATGCAGTATTTGAAGTAAGTTTGTTTTTTTTTTTTAATAGTTTCTTTGTTTTAAAGAGAGGAAATATTTTTGTTTAGGTTTATGTATTCCCCCCAGTGTCACTATGACAAATAAAGCAATGTAGGTTCAACCTTTTAACACTGGAATTGGGTAAAATGTGGGCAGTAAAAAAAGAATGGAATTTTAGCCCCTCAACTTGCAGTTTTAAGCTGAAGAGGAAGAACTTTTAGTGGTCCTTTATGTGAGCAGAAATCTTTTTTTACAAAGTAAGCTCTTAACTTGAAAACAATGTTCCTCCTGCTGTCTCCATCACTGACAAGTGAAGAGACTGTATCCTCCCTTTAAAAAGCAGATGTGCAAGTTTTCAACTTGCTTTCTTAACCCCTTTTGCATGAAAGCTGGCATTGTTGTCACTGTAAATTGAAATTCCTGTATTATGCTAGATTAGCTTTCTCAACGTCATATTAAATAGGCTGTGATGTTTTACTTTCTTATAATGTCTTTCATCACCTATTCTGTTGATTGCAGTCTCAAAGCCCTTTTAGGAAATATAATTGACTGCTTGCCATGTCTAATATTAATCACAAGGACCAACAAAAAAGAAATACCATCCTTTTTAAGATGGTACTTGTTTCATCATCTTTTATGAGGTTTTACAATGGAAATGATGATAATGGCCTGTGCTCACACGAAGTGACTGGAGTAGCTATTGGCTGCACCTGTTTTGGGAGTTTCTAATGGTTAATGAGGAGGTTTGACAAAGACCATTAAAATTCCCACCCCTGGCTCTGCTGATGATTTGGTTCTACACCATGGCTTGATCCAGGGAAACAGCATGAGTTTTATGGCTAAGGAAGCGGAAGGGAAATGGGGCAGGTTGTAGCTGTAACATCTCACTGGAGCCCCCTCCAAAATTAGGAACCTCTTCCTGAGGGTAGTTATTGAGCCAGCAACAGTGGCCTGGAGTTCTGGAGACTCATTAGCTAGCATCAGGCTCTGCTGCTAAGGTGTAGCACCTGAGGGTTACAGCTGTTAATGTTGTCCTCAGAACCAAGGGTCTAGAAATCATAGTGCTGCTCTGTAAAGAACTTCTAAATCATCTGACAGAAGCATATGCAGAAAGTTGAGAGAACTTCTATACTGGGTGAGGTTTAGTGTGAGGTGTCCCTTCCCATGGCAGGGGGGATGGAACTAGATGATCTTAAGGTTCTTTCCAACGCTAACTATTCTATGGTTCTGTGATTCTATGATTGTCATTAATGCCTTATTACTCTTTAAAAGAACCTGCTATGAAATTCAACCCATGTGTTGGATGATGGTGGTGTCAGAGCATACAGATGAGCGCATTTGCGCACATTAGAGTGGAAATCATTATGATCTACAAATAGGTGGTATTTAGTGATAACCATTTTCAAAACACAACTAATGGTCTACACAGTGAGGGATCCTTTACGTTGCTTTTAAGGCATATTCAGTTCATGCTCCCACGCTTTTAAGAACACTGAATCAAATCAAATATTTTGATACTCCTGTTAAAAAAAGAGTATCAGCTAAAATGAGCTATTTAAATTGCAGATTTGCTTTTTGTAATGGTTAACATATATGGTGACATTTCAAAACTTACTAATTTATGATTAAAAGGATGCTGAATTTTTCAAGTGCAATGGTGACTAGGCTGGGAAGTTGCTTTATATAGCATTAAAAACTCATTCTTAGTGAACAGATTATGGAAATATATTCACTCTAGTGCTCTTATTCCAATGAATGTTGCTGGTAGTACAACAAATTAAAGGGAATTAATTTTGTTAGGAGCTTTTTTGCACTGAGATTTTTTTTTGACCCAAGTGCATCTTGGAGAGATTCTACTACTCCTAGTGAAGCTGTTGGCTTTTGCATACAAATTGATTGAAGAATTAGATCTGTGCTAACACATTCTTTTTTTGGACCTTATATAACCACTGTTGAAAGTAGATTGAGTTACCAAGAAAGGGTGTATATGTGAATCTGGATACTAAATTTCACTTGTGGTTTCTTATAAGATACTAAACCCCCTTTGATTAGCTGAAATCTTACTTGCCAGCTTGTAAAACTATTTTTGACTTTCTATTTTGGATGTGATAAGCTTGTTAGCCTCCATTCCTTGAGAGAGTTTGTGTAGTGCTTCTTCTTTTTTTTGCATAGAACATTTTGCCTAGAATATTTTTATCCTTAAGATTCCTCATTGCAATTACCTTCAACAATGGTGGAGTATTTCTCCACCTGTAATTTGAAGAAAAGATAGTCTACTCTTCTCACAGAATATTTAAAAAAATACATTTTTATGGATGTTAAGGTCAAACTTTTAGTTTGCTTTACAATGGGTTGTGTTATAAATTTAAATTGCTTCCAAGATCACATTAAAAGCAAAAGCAACAGTGCACGTAGTACACAGATAATGAGAGTTCTGTTTATTCCTATATTTGATGTCACTCTGAAATAATTTCTGGCTGTTCTACACCATTTTCTTCCTTCACATTGTGTGGCACATACAGCTTTCCATTTTGTTTTCTCCTAGAACGTATTCTCGCTGACTAGGAAAGGTGTGTGATAAATGAGATGAAATGGAGTTAGTGCTTTAGAACATGAGATGTTCTTTGAACCATGCTGCAAGACTGTCTTATGCAATGCAGTCATGATTACGTAATGTAAATGGTTATTAAAATAAATGTGTCCTGGACAAAATGTGTCCCTGAGGTGTTAGGAACCTGTGACATGTTACTGAACTGGAAATGGTCATGGCTACATATTGGAGTGTAGGTCCTCATCTTTGGTGTAGCTGAAATCAAGCACTAAAACAATATTCTGGATTTCTCTTGTTATAACATGTTAGCGATTAGATAAAATGAATTGTGGATGCAGATTGCGGACCTGTGTTACAGAAACATTTCTGCTGTGCCTTTGTACTTCATGAATAAACATTACCACCTTTAATAAGACATTTTATAAAAAGGCAATAATCAGAGTCATAAATCAGAACTGCTTGTGAAAGAGCTGCCCTTGGGTACTTCAATAATTAATACAGCAGTTAAACGAGTTAACTTGATTGCAGGATTCCCTCAGTTTATGTTTATAGTGAATGGAAAACATCTAAAGGCACCAATGATCAAGTAACAGAGCCAGCATTTTAAGCTGCAGTACTGCTCACTGGTCCTGAGCTCAGCATGCAAGCAGTTGAAAAGTTAGATAGTTTTTGCTGGTAGAGCAGGATTAAAAAGTTGACTGGCACACTTTGATCATGGGGAAATGTGCTTGGATGCTGACAAAACATCTGTACTTTATTGTATCTGTAATTACAATAAAAGTAATATTGGATTAATTGGGTAAATTGTGGGTAGCTCCTTCAAGTTAATTTTCTCAGAGGATATGATTTTGAAACTATTTTTGCTGCCCTTTTATGATCCAGTAAAGTCTGTTAAGTTGTACCTAAAGTTTTAAGTTTGGTTTCTTTTGCTTTTCATTTACGAGAAGGAATTTGAGTACTTCCTCTCACTTGAGAACAAGAGTTTTTTTTCCATGGGCTCTGTACTTCCATCATGATGTAACTGAAAATAGAAGCAGTGTATAAAAATAGGCCTTGGTATTTTAACTTCTTGGCACTGTCTCTAGGGTTGTTCCTTTCACCTCAGGCTATGACCTTCCTACTGAGGTTCAAAAACCTGAAATGAATGTGGTAAATTATTCCTCATTAGTGTTCCGAACACTGTACTCTGCATGTTGTTATTAATTAGCTCCTAGCATGATTCTTTTCCTTCCAGCCCTACCTGGAAGTTGCAGAAGGCTGAAATCCCCATGGTCTGGTTGAGAATTTTAACAAATAGTTAGGTGGGATTTTTTTCTGTTTCTCAAAAGAGAAAATATAAGGTAACGAAGTTTGTTGTTCTGTGTATGTCGGCTTTGCATGCAGTGTAAAGCTGCATGTAAACAGCCTTTTCTCAATTAGACATTGCTTACTTTTTAACAGCATTTATCGATGCTATTTATATGATAGTATTGATAAAGCTCATAATACAGTTATTTGGTTTATTAGTTTATAAAAAAATCACCTGAAAAGTAAGGGAAACATTCAGTTCCTAATGGAATGTAGGAGTCCAGTAAAGATCAGTGGAAAACTATCTAAAATTCCCACCACATAAGCTAATGTAAACTAATGGTACACAATTACATATATAGCATGATATATATTTTTAAATAAAGCTTTTTAACTCCCTTTCTTACAAGTATTGTCATTCTGTTTAAGTCATCTGGTTGTTGTGTTTGAGGCAAATCTGTATATATAAGGGTCGATATCTTTAAAAGAATCTATGCTCTCCACTGTCTTACCTGTTTCTTTTGAAAAGCTGTGTAAAAACCTAAGTGTTAGCTAATGAGAAGTCAGAAGCTGAATATGTCTAGAGATTAGGAGGAACACTATTGTTTGGGGAGCAGATGCACCTTCTACTTACAGAGCATTGGTGCATTGGGTTGCTCTTAGTTCTGCTTTCTTAGGTAGTTTGGGTTTAGCACCTCACAAAACTTGGTGCAATTCACATTCACTTTGGTTTTGCAAATGCTGATGCTGTTTATGACATACCATAGGGTCATATTTAAAACAGGAGACATTCAGAAAGCAATGCACTCAATATCTTGATTTTTTTTTTTTAAATAAGGTGTTCTTAAAAACACCTTTAAAAAAAGGTGTTCTATTTCTATTCATGTAATTCTATATGAAATAGATTTAAAAGGGGGTTATTTTTTGGTTTTGGTTCTGAGAAAATTGCCACCCGAAACAGTGATAACAAAAAGCATCTGTTGAGGGAGGACAGCAAGAAAAAGGAAAGCGCTTTGAGGGAGTCTGCTTTGTGTTTGCAAAGGTATGAAAAGCAGATAGTCAGGTAGCATGAAATAATAAAACAGAAAGGGGAAGAATGGATTAAATAATAACACAACCTAAATGACCCACCCGTGTGCCTCCCATTCATTTCTTAGAGAATCATTGTCTGTGAAATGGGTCTGCAAAATAAAGAAACCCATCAAAGTTTTTTATAAACCCCGTTCTATTGTGTCCAACTTCCTAAACTGAAAGCTGCTTATGTACTGTTTTTACACTTACTTTGACATCATTGCAAGGTATTAGGGGCTATATTGTTACTTTTAAGTTAGAGAAAGCTTTGGTACTTTCTCATGCTTTTGCTTTCATGTAGATTTGCTGTTAATATCTTGTTACCAGTTAGAGATGCTTTTCAGGGAGCTGCTGTCAGGATTCACTCAAAGGGTTTTTGGAAAGACTGAGAAAACAATTCATCTGTCTCCTTTTAGTGTTGAAAAAGTGACAGCACCTTATGTTGCCTTTGGCCATCTACTAGATAAAAAACATTCAGAGCTGTTAAATCAGGAAAACACTCCTTTTCCTTTTCCTTTTTTCCTTCTCTTTTTTATAAGGCCCGCTTCTATGTGGGAGTAAACCCCAAATATCTGTAGGCTGGGAAAAAAATTCGGTTTGTTTACATTAACAAGCAAATGGTAGCCTAAGATCATATAGTATTTTAAATACTATGTGCCAGCAGAATGTTTTCCTTATTTTCCAATATGCTCACTACTGCAAAAAATTAAAAGTGCAGTATCTTCATGTTATTCTGGTAGCCTTGGGGTGTGTTCTATAATGGGATCTTGTGGGATTTTGCATTGGTGGGCACCAGAGAGTTGGTTTAGTACTTACAGGAGAATAAGGATTCAAAGAGAAAAAGATTGCTGCAAAATTGATCTTGTGAAGATAGTCAAGATAACTGAACAGAGAAAGTCAGGGAGCTATTTCACTAGAAGCAGTGCCACAGAATTGTACCTAGCTGAAGTGTCTGTCTAGGCTCTTGAAATACATTCTACAGGAACTTGTATTTACTTTTCTTAGTTGTTCATTTTGGGTGACAAAACAATGTTATCCACTGGAGCAGTAAGGAACAGGAGCTGCTAGTCTCACTTAGAGCAAGGTTAAGTGACAAGATAAAAATTATTACAGTGAGAAGTCTAAAATAGCTGCCCTTGTAGTACTACTGGTAGCAACTATAAACGTGGAAAGTTGCAGGAATGCCAAGCTCTAGACAATGTGTATGGAAGTTAATTCACATTTTGTGTATTTCAGGAGCTTCCAGGGAAGTTTGGGCTAAATGAAAAGGCGCAGAATACAACCCTCATAAAATTCCTGCTTTTAATTCCAAGAGTAAACTAACACATCCTGTAGTTTCATAACCCCTTATGTTTCAGAACTGCATTAATTAATTTACTCTATATTTATCCTTTTTCAGGAAGATGATTTGTTTTACTTTTCTATGAATAAAGAGGGATAAATACATAGGCAGGAACAGGAGGTTGGAAGAAATTTATAGGAAAGAAACCAAAGAGCAAGTCAGTCTTGATCAAAAGTAAACATGAAGAAAATTCCTTTCCACTTAAGAAAATCCTTGTTCTTTTTAGTCTTTTCTCCCTACCCTCTGAAGTAAACCACAAAGTACTACAAAACTTGCCATCAACTAGCACAAGTTGGCATCAAACTGTCCTTCAAAACCATAATTTCCAGTGGTTCCTTTGAGCCACAGTTTCATCCACTGGACAGTTGTTGGGTTTTTATCTGTAAGAAAAGGTTGGGTGTGATTCACTGCAATCAGTGATTGAGCCTGTGCTGTTTCACCCTCTGGGATGCTTCTGAGCTATTACCCTGTCAGGTGAAATGTGGACCTTTTTCAAATAAACATAATGTAATGAAAACCTGTGATATCTTTCAAAAGATGAAATGTCTTTAAAAAGCCATAAAAAAGGCTATTGAAATTTCACCACTATAAGTAATCATTTGCCTCTCAGATTTTTTTGTGAGTAAACAAATGGGTTTTCTAGACTGCTCTTGAGAGAGGGTTTTTTTTTTGTTTTTCCCAACTGTGGTATCCAAATTCTTACCTTTTAATATCTGCATTTGACATTGATGGGTACTTTGAAGCTTCAGGAATTCCTCCAAGTTGGAGTAATGTACTTCTCATCACTTGAACCCTGAAAACCAGTTCTTCATGGAGATAGATGATAGAATCTGTAAGACAGTGGGGTTTTTTTTCCAACATACATAGAAGTCACCAATTAACACTTTAAGAATAAAGGGACAGAATGAGAAAATGTAATAAAGAGTGTCAAATGAAAATAATAATTAAAAAAATATTGTGAGAGTGATTAGACCATGTGAAACATGAGCTCAGCTGAAGCACTGTTAAAAGGAATTGCTATAAGCATGCATGTTAGCATGCTTACTCCTCGAGTCAGTTACCTGATAACTTCATACCTAATGGGCTGTATTTAAACATCAGAGTGAAATGTTCATTGAACTTTATAACCTAATTAGTTCCATTTAAGTCTGGACAGCTGAAATCAATGAAAGCTAGAAGACTGATGTCCCTTTTCCTTCTCCAAGGTGAAGAACTGTATGTTCTATTTAGATTCCGTGGTGAAAATGGCACCTATGTTCACTTAATCTAATTGTCTAATGTTGCTATAATGCAACAGCTTTAATGTTATTACTATGGATATAGAGAATGGTAATCTTTCATAGGTTTCACCATCCTCTTTTATCAGTGTTTCTTCCATGGCAAAGAGAGCCTGGCAAAGTAAATAGATGCTCCAAATTTTGTTCTACTGATGTTTCTGAGTTCAAACCAGCTATAGATGCTATTGTACTTCTAGGAGCTCTTTGAAAAGATAAGTCTGTTATTCTCTATCAGTTTCTCCTTGTGATATTTTACTGTTTTATAAATGGAAAATATGAATTTATCTTCGTTTAGAAGTCTCATAAAAACCAGAAGTATGTTGATGTAGCAAGCTACCCAAGAAACTGGTGCTAATGAACTTTAGTTCCTGCTTTTTAGAGATTGTGAGGAGAACAATGTACTTAGTTTCAAAGGTCAAAGACAGCAACTAATCTACTAATTCCAGCCCCCAAAATGCATAATTTTAGATGGAATTGGTAATTAATAATAATAATAATCCTGATATGTAAGATGAATTGGTAATTTTTTAATTTGTTCTGTCTCGATTGTAAGAGATCTGGTACTCTGCTTACTATTAGAATTTAAGTGTGGAGTGGTATGTTGAGCTCAAAATAAGGAATTTGCAGCTGTATTTAGTGTATTTGTAAGTCCACAAATTGTGTGTTTCAGCCCATGTGTTTGGATATCCTGTGTAAGAAGGCATTTTCCAAGTACTCTTTTGCTCTGCAGATTCATCTGTTTTTTCCACATCCTGAATCCAAACATAGTTTATACGTCTGTGGTGTGAATACACTTAATTGTATGAGGATGATACTACTCTGTATTTGTTTGCAAAGGTTAATTATTAATTTGTAATCTGAGTAAAACAAAAATATACACATGGTAAGGCAATATATTTTTAAACCAGCACTGGTAGCTACATACACAGTTGATTAATTTCACTGTAAATTTTGCTGTTGCTTTCTGTGCGTAGCTGTGAAACCATTGCAGCATTATCCATGAAAACAGTAGAGACTACTACTGTTAGTATAAGGAGAAAATAAAAGCTGCTAGTCTTAGTGCAAGGTTAAGTGACACAATAAATACATTGTACTGTGAGGTTGCTACCCTTATTGTAATACTGGTGGGAACAACAAAATGGGAAGTTTCTGAAGAGTGGCAACATAAACAAAGCACTTTAGGAAGTGTTACCCTTGATATCATGCTTGAAAATATCTTTCAGATTACTTTATCTCTGCAAATTATTGCCCAAGCTGTGATGTTCAGTAAAAAAGGAGCATGTAACTACCCAGCCCAGATCCTGTCTACAGCAGCTTTTACCTATAGCTAGGAAATTAAACAAGCTTGCCCATGTTTACCAGTAAGATCAAATTAGTTTCCTTAGTTAAAAATAACATGCTTGTAAGTATACTAAAAAATGTGGAATCAGTTAATTGATACCTTGTGATGATATGCTTTGTTTTGAATGAAGCATGCAGGAAAATTCTGACAAAGGATAAAGTTTTCCTCTAGATCAGAGAAAGCCATATGACCATAAATAATCTTTACAATCTCTGAGTTGATTTCTATTACTGGAGTATTAGAGAGGGAATAAGAGCCAGAGGTGATGTCTCAGGAGATAGGCCTTAACACCTGCAGGGAACATACTTCTGTCAATGAAGTATGTGAGGCACCTTATTGAATGCCTGTTCATATAAAACATAGCTATACAGTGATAATATGTAGTTAAAGCTTGATTTGACTACATATGACTCTAAACCCATTTAATTTTTACTGTGCTCTCAAACTTTGCTAGGTTTGCTCCAGTGATAACACTGAGCTGTTGTCTCCCTCTTTCTGAAAAACCTCTAAACCTCAAGAAACAAATCTGGATAGCATAAAATCCTAAATAGCCACATTGAATCTGAATTCTTCCTATCAGTTATCTCTATTTATATGAATGTTTAAGTCATACTGATCACAATTCAGAGTTGAAATTATAAATTGACTTTCATTAGCTCAAGGTAAATTAATCTCCAGGCACTGCAGCAGATTGTATTCACTTTCTTGACAACCAGGTTCAGTTAGAATCCAAAAGTGCAGCAGGAAGACTGTATCCCAATATCTTAATGTGACAGCTATGAAGGGAATTACTTTCTGAAGCAGAAGAAGGGAAACTGGAAACATTGAGGGGGTGGATGCAGGCAGATACGACAGGATTCTAAGAACCTGGGATTCCTGATGGCGTAGGCCTTCAGAGACCACCCACTGAGCTCTGGCAGGTAATAATCTAGGAAATTATAATACACTTATTTTAATGAATCTGTTGAGAAGTTTGATCCAAGATCTTCATTACACATACAGGAATGCTTTTGCTGCTAGAGCTCTTTATTTTACCAAGTTACATTGAAGACATGAACAGATTTCAGAATGGATTTAGTCACGATGTATCATCTAGTTAAGTGAATAAAAGTATGGCCAAATTCTATAGAACCTAGCATCATTATGTTTCTGTACAAGAAAAATAGCTGAGTCAACTTAAACCTGCTTTTATTGAATGGTACTGGCGTGTATCCTCATGCTCTGCATGTGTGTGCCTGTGTGGGTAATTATATTGTAAAAATCTGGCAGGCAGGAGAATCATTGCCACTAAAGATCTAAGATTTAATCCCCCCCCCCCAACTGTAGTGTTTCTACAGAAAGTGCTTTCAACAGCGTAACTGTGCAAATGATGGCAATTACTATTTGTAAACATTTAAAATAAGGTGTTTGTGTTGTGTTACATAGCCTCATTCCTTTGTCACAAAGCCACCAGGCAGATTTTCGCCTTACAGCTAACCAGATTAAGCATTCTGGCTCGATCTCTGTATGCTGTTACAGAAGCATTCCGTCATCTCCCCTTCCCATCCCTATCAAGCTTGATCAGTTATTTTAAATCTGAAATTTAAAGCAGTAGGTATGTAATTGGGGAGAGAAATGGAATATATTTATTGGTGGCAAGGGAGTTCAGCCTCTAGTGGGGCAAATGGCAGTGTGCATAATGAGGTTCATTGCATAAGATTTAGGAGCATTGTAAAGAAATTCCTGGCAGAGTGTGGTTCTGATAGGACTTATCAAGGAGTACATGCTACTTATCTGTCTTCAGCAGAGAACTCTAACTCCGTTTAACTGTCAGCACATCTATAATCCTTCCAAATCTGGAATTGTTGATAGAGTGCCAAATATCTTGGATTATGTATTGTCAGAAAGAGGAAGATCTGTGATTGTAATATCAAACAAAGCAAATGTAGCTAGCTGATGGAATGATGGTGAGCTTTTAATATGGCATAACATAAACCCAAATTTTTTTTGTTGTATTTTTTTTTTCATTTGGAAACATGAGCCATTTCAGTGTTGTATTGGAGATGGGTAGAGAGATAAAGACTTCGAGGATGACAGCAACCTATCTACAGATAGCACAGACAAAACTAGCATTTTGGGGTTGGTTTTGGTTCTTTTTTATATGATAGAAGTCTTAAGATACACACTGTCCTGGTCAATTTGTAGCTTTGTGGCATTACGAACGTGGTATTAAAATAGATTGGAAACAAGACAATGTTATAGCATTCAGCAATGAAAAAATAACACCAAATAGGACAGAACAGCCCAGTGCTGAGTTGTGTAATTGACAAGTAGACTGTTTTAATTCTAACTCCATAAATCAACATCTGTCTGCTCGCTATCTTTAAAAGCATACGCACAAAGACACGTGTGTATACAGACTCTGTAAAGAAAGGGCTAATAGAGACTGTTGTTTCTCTCTTAAATCTGAAGTGCTGTGTTAAATCTCAGACCAGTTTCTGTCAACTGCAGTACAAGGCATTTGCTTACGGATTCTTTCAGTTTCTGGTGGTTGTTCCTGCTCCCTCTTTCTCAGTCATTAGTTATCTAAAATTGCATGGTGTTGCAGTTCTGCCACTGATTTATGTGGCAGTGACAGTCATGTATGAAGAACCAGACCAATGTAACCAATCCATGTAATCTCAGTTCCTTTTCAAATGAGTAGATTTTCTCACCACTTTCAGTTCTCTTGATACAGCTGCCATTAACTGTTGACATTCTTGCTGTCAAGACTGCAGCACCTTATATCTGTACCTGTTTGTAAGATACATCTGTTAACAAAAACATTTAAAGGAGGTGAATAATTCTTGTCTCCTACTCAAAACAGACAGTAAAAACTCTTGGCATTTTTTTTTCTTCACCCATAACAAAGCTCTTGGACAATTAACTTGTATAAGCCTACATTTTTCTCCATTTCCTTTTCAACTCATCAGTAACAGCAGTTAAATATAGTAAAATAAATGTTGATTGATGGAGTTTATTCATCATGCCAAGCTAATGAGGCATCATAAATATATTTTTGAATGTGTTAAATTCATTGGGAGTATTGCTACAGTTGGATAAAAGATACAGTGTCTTCTTGATTCACTTGTCATGGAGTCAAGAACTAGCTGAGGGAATTACTGTTGATACAGAGTTTTTCAACCTGCAATGTTGCAAATAGATTCTTCTTCAAAATTCTCCAGAGAAGAAACATGACAGAGCAAGCCTGTCTGGTTTTTGAGTTTATCCCCAGAGATGCAATAAAATGATGGAATTGGATTTAGAATTTCCAGAAGTAAAATAAATGAACGTTTCCATTTCTTTTCTGCTGACATACTCTGTTTACAGAATCTTGGCTGAGAGTGCTTTTGTGGCTCATCATTTACCCTTGTTTGCCACAGAACTGGCTCCTGTTCTAAAGAAAAAGGGTTACCTGTATATATAGCACTATATATTGATAATATAACAGTGATCTTGGTCTAGTCATAAAGTGCAAGTCTGCAGTTAGTGGTTAGAAAATGTCTGCCAGTGTTCAAAAATGTTTGTCATGATACAGGAACTACAAAGGCAGTTGATAGCTGGAATTCCTTTCACCTGGGCATCTCGTTTGCATCTTAACTAGAAACTCCTCATTTGTCTGGGAAATGCAGATCAAAGAACCTGGCCAGAATCTGGTCATTTTGCTTCTGTGTTCTGCTGTTCACCTCCAGGAGATTTGGGTTGAATGAGTGAATATGGATTCTCTACTAATTATCAGTATTATTTGTGCAGGGAGAAGCAAATTAACCTTTGCTTGCAAAAATACCTCACTGCAGTGCATATGTATTAAATCAGTGGAAGGTTTGTTAGTCATGTTGATATCTTACTGTGTTTTGCAAAGTTCAAGTGAATAGTATTTTAACATCATATTCCTTTGGGTATGATGATCACACTGGTTGAAGTTTCCTGTAAATTGAAATGTTACTTTTAAGGTCATTGTTCTTTATGCATTAGAAAGAAAATATAAATGGAAATGAGCATTGCTATGGAAAATGTCAGCATGGAGTGTTTCTCTTGTGTATACAGGGTTCCGATGTCAAAGGTATTAAAGGTTCTAGTATTAAATGCCTTGGAATTTCTTTAGCTAAATGTTCTCAGACTCAGCTATTCTCTGAGTATCACCTTGTCTGATTTGGAACTCAGTTGTGAGAACCTGACACATTTATCATGAACAAGAGAGCCAGGAGCAAAACCAGTGCAAGTGGCAACATCCTGACTTGCCAGAGAAAATATTCTTGCTGTCCTTCTTCTTCCATTCAGGTTTTAAATTACCATTCTGCCTTGGGAAAAGTGTGCAGATGTCCTTCTAACCCAGACATAGTATGAAAAATTCAGTGCAATAAATTAAAGCAGAAGGTGGAGGCACTTAAACTGGATTTGTGAGGTAGTTCAGTTGATCATCTTTCATTAGCAAAACCTTGAAATATATCTAAGGTTTTGAACTTAGTTTTTCTGGGATGAGATGTGAATTTGAAACTGTGACATTCACTCTGCAACTGTGCTAAGTTATTGATGCAATGACTATAGTAGTTTGGCTGTGCCACCATCAATGGGCTGCACTCTATGGCATTACCCTGACTGTAAAAGACCTACAGCATCTGACCCAGGTGTCATGGCTTAGGTTTATGTGAGCTGCAACCACATTGAACTGGGCTTTGAGCTGGCAGCACAGGAATGGAGGCCCTGCTACACTGCAGCACTGCTCTATGTTGACTCCAGTCACAGCCCACACAGTATGAATTATTGCATTAGGTGAAACACAGATTAAACCAGCAATTCACATGAAGGGATGAGCACACAGGAGAAAAACTACATCTCTGAGCTCATGTTTTAAAGAATACAGGAGTATGGTTTGAAAAATCTTTTGCAAAATCTGTTTCCCTTTCACTTGCTATCTTGCTTCTGAAGGGCTTAAGTAGATAAAACACAGATTTTTTTTCATAGCAGGTAAAAAGGAGTGTATGTAAATTACTGCAGGCTTCTTTTTGGTCTTATTTTGAAACCACTAAGCAAGGAGCCCTAATGGTGGTTTTATGATCTGTTAAGCTCTGAAAATGTTCTCAGGACTTACATGAAGGTCTGTCAGTAGTTCAAGATTAAGCGTTAGCTCTTGGATACTAAACTTTGTTTCTGCAAAATTCCTATTAGCATTTTTTCAGCCACTTACTACTTGTTTATTTTTCTAAGTAAAAAACAGGCATAATTTTGGCAACCTCAGAGGTGTTACTCAATATACATCAGCTGTGTGTTGTGGAGTCTCAAGAATGTGATCTTAGAAACATAACATGACCTGTTGGGAGAACTGCAAAGTAATTTAGAAATCAGCCAAATATCTACATATATAGAACAATGTTTGTTATTGCATTAAAAGTGTGTAGGGGGATGTTCCCTAATAAAATCTTTTGGAGGAACAGTTGAATTTTAGATTTGCTTTGTGAAGGTGTGCAAGGGCATACAGCATAGCCACTAGATTGCTGTTCTTTCACACGCGTGTTCAAGTGACTTGTTTAAACAATATGAACTCTTAATGGCTCCTCAAAGAGGAGCTGTTTCTTTCCTTTGGCATTTTTGTTGCCCTTTTCTGTACTTTTTCTTGTTTGTGAGTTTATGGACTGGGAAGGAGAAGGTGTAAGTAAAGAAACCTGGACTGAGATCCAAATCAGAGATAGTATTCAAGTTGCATGCACACTCGGGGTTTATAAAGTAGTATAGCAAGGTTCCTGTTTCTAATAATTACTACCATTCTGTTTATTTTCCTTTAGTGAAAAGTAAGCTGGCTTTTTAATAGACCTATTTATTTTAACTTAAAAGCTGTTTCTCCCAAGTGGCAATAGTCAGTTCAGAGCCTACTGTTTTCTGTGTGAATTTAGGATGGATGCTTTTCCTCCGTATGCATCACTTTACATTCATTTACAGTATAATTTTGCCTGCTGCTTTGCCATCATCACCAACAGCATGACACTGTTGCAACTAACTTTATCCTGAGTAAATATTATATTAAGATATGTAATTTCAGAACTGGTGTATGTAGCACTGTTTAACTCTTAAATGCTTAACGGATCAAAATAATGAAAATGCTCCTATATCAAATGTCAGGAGAACGCTCACAAAGTTGAAAAAACTGGCCTCGATTATCCTTCCTGCTGTGGTGCTTTCATTCCGATAAGCCTGCAGCAAAGCACTTGGCCTAAAGATGTTCATATGCTGTGGCCTCTCCATGGGAACAGTCTTAAACCATAGAAAACAGTTCCATTTTAAAAAGGCAGAATCTCCTTTCCAGTTGGCTCCTAAAATAACTTTTAGTTCAGCCTCACACATGCTAACTGCAAGTTAACTAGGCAAAGGCTGAGGGATATTGATAGAACTGTTTTAAGGGGAAATGTAGGGACATGGTTATGACTGACTGCCATTTCACTTCAGCTGCTAGTGTTGTCTTAAAGAATGATCTATTCCTCCACCACTGAATTTTAATGTTATGGCCCTTTTAGAAAGCAGAGGATTATGAGCTTTACTAAACCCATATTGTGGAATCCTGCCGTTAGATAACTAATCTATTTTCAGATGCAGAAATTACAGTTAAGGTTCCTTTTTCAAGCTTGTTTGGCAGTTGCAGGACTGGATGTGAACAACCTTGTTTGTATTTTCCCTGTTCTCTCCAGACAAAACCAGTTCTCCTGAAACACCTAGGAAGGAGGATCACCATTTTGGTTAAGTCATAATTAGCCTGAATATTAAGCCCAGCAGACATTTTAAGTGTCTATTAAAATTAAATTTGTATTGTAAATTCCCTTAGAACTGAATATTGGTTCATTTTGCATCCTTTTTTTCCTTCAGGGCTCTCACATAGTAAATCTTCCTTGAGAGAAGACTGTATACAAGAAAACAAACCAAATTATTCTGTCCATATGTCAGGGATACCCAGCAAAGTATATTTTGCAACATGACAGCTTGATCCAAAAAACATAAAACAGTCTTTCCTGCTTTAGTGATTTTAGGTAGTGAATACTGTTGTGAACAAAGGACGTGTTTTACTCATATGCCAATGACATAAAAACACCCCACTATTCACAGGGTTGGGAACTGGGACACAAAGATAAGTCAAGACTTCCTTGAAGGAACGCCAAATCCTTTGTCAGCTGTCTGAAATGCCTCTAGATTATGTTGATTCCTTATCGCCAAGATAAGCAGCAAGAGCTATACAAGTGCTCCAGTCATGTTGCCATGACATGACCTCCTTTGGGTAAATTACAATCTCCTTTTGGAAACAAAATTATTTTTAACTTTAATTTCAAGGCTCCACCTTATTTTAGTCAGTTTGTTTCCACTTTGTTTATGACCTGTGCCCTACCAGCTTCTCCCAGTCTGATGTTCCCTTTTGCAGCAATCAGGCTAGTCACCTTTCAGAACCTCTGTGCCCATTATATTTCCTCTGATCTTGAATAATACTGTTTTCCTCTGGTCCTTTAGCTCTTTCTTCAATATTCACGTTTCCATCAGCTTTCTAATGCTGACTCATTGCTGATCTCTTCACTGGTTTGTTCCCATAAACTATAATATGAAAATAATATACTTGATAGAGGAAAATATATGGATAATTAAATAACATTGTGTAATTTCCCTTACTCTCCTACATCTGTCAGGTGTCCTGCCCTGAAGCTTAAAGATTTAGGTTGTTCTTAACTGTGTAATCACATGTATCCAGCCATGGGCCTATAGAACTCTTAGAGATGATTGTCCTTTTTTCAGAAGCTGCACAGCTACTTTCCTTCCTGGAAGATCTACATTTTTCTAGTGTTTTTCATCCATGAATTTTCAAGCTCATCATTTATCTCCCTTACTATTCCTACTCACATGTATTAAATATTGTCTTGGGTTATTTTTTAGCCTGGGGAAAAATGGGATTCTGCAGTTGATTGATTCACCAAAGAAAGCCTGTAATAAAGGTAGGCATGAGCCTGGGCTTTCTTGATTCCCTGTCTTTGCTGCTGTTGTTTCTCCCTTTGCTAAGCTAAGGCATAGCAAATAAACTTCCAAAGGGTTTCATGGTTTTGGTTACACAAATTTTAGCATCATTTTTCTATTGAGGGAACATTGTCTCTAATTACTCTGATATGCTTAGAACCTCCCAGGAAAATGAAACCACGTTGCTTTCTGGTTTCTTTCTCAACTGCTTTTGTGTTTCTGTAACTTCAGTTAGATACTTGAGAGAGCTACATAAATCTGGAAAGTGCTGTTGTCAAAGGTACATTTTGGATCTTGGATAAAAGGAACGGATGATAGAATTGTGTATAAGAGTGAGTACTTTATGCTTTGGTTCTATTGTAAGGTGTTCTGGAAGCAAAACTAGGACGCAGGGTTGCACCTCATGCTTCAAGAATGCCTACCTGCTTTCAGAGTGGTGGTCTGCCCTCAGAGATTGCATGGTGGAGAAGGAACTGCAGGATGAGGAAAATAAATTTATCCTCACTTACTAGGCTTTCCCAGTGGTTAGCACCTGAAAATTTCCTTCAGACCACTACTGTAATAATGGAAGATAGCCAATATGTTTGGTTTCTGATAGTTACTATGGCTGAAAAGAGAGATTTCGAGTCTGCAGCACAAGAATGATCAGGAGATGGCTGTAGCTGTGAGGGGGTAGAGAGACAGTGCCTGACTTCAGGCACCAAAATGTCTTGCAGTGTCTCTGCTCCTAAGATAATACTGGCCTGTGAATAGACCACTGAGGAAGTAAGAGGAAACCTGTACAGCTGGAGCTGCTCTTTGAATCAGTATTTTATTTCCCAGGACTGTCAGACCAGTGCTTTTCACATGCCCCAAAATTTAAAACCAAATGGAGATATTTCAGAATTGTGAGTATACACAGTCTAATCTGTTTAATTACTGGCTGACAATATGAAATCAGTTCTGAATGTATATCATTCAGTAAAATAGTAATTACCATAGCAACACACACTACATCTGAAACATAGCTCTTGCCTATAAAAGCCCAGAAACAGAAAGCCTGAACTCTTCTGACGGCTCTAAGAGCAATTAGTGAGGTTTCTTCCCTTTTTTCAAATCACTGTATTTGAAAGAGGCCGACAGATGTCGAAAGGTAAACAACAATCAAATGTTGTTTCTGTGCTTCAGCCTTAATTAGGAATAAATCAGTGCATTCTGTCTTTTATGGCAGAGATTGTAACTGGTTCTGTGCACCAAAGATAAAAGTGCAGTATAGGCAGGATATCAGCAGGGATGTCATCCTTGTGCTTCTTAAGTCCTGCTCACACTTGGCCTGAAGGAGAATACCTGTTCTGTGACCATTTCCCCCTAGGTTCTTTGTTGCAATAAACCTTCTCTGGGCTAAGAGGTGGCAGTAAAGCTCCCAGGTAGGCAGTAAAGCTCACCAGGCTGTTCCACAGGGTCTTCCCCTGCAGGTTAGAATCTTTATTTCTTGAAATACAGTGGATCAGATAGAGATATTTTATTGCAACACGTTCATGTTCATAAGTATATGGAGACTTGGTTTTGTGTGGGTATGTTGCTAAGGAATATCGGAAAAGCACAGGATGGCTTCTGTGAGTATCCTCACAAGATGAGGAAAATGCTTCATTTTGAAATATTACACTTTCTCCAGGTATTTGGAGCTAAAGATGTGTGCAAGTGCGTGGAATCAGCAAGCCAAAGTTAATTGTAGGAATTTATTTCTGTAATCACAATGGTAACATCTATGTGCATATTTCTTGGTTTTGTTTGTGCATGTTATATGTGTGACAAGTTAAGTGTTTTTTCTTAACAGATACCGTTGCTGTCAGCATAGCTCATGTCTGAGTTCAGAGTTGTCAGTCACAAAAAGACTTAAAAATTTGGTCTCTGAAAGACTAAAAACCAGCTGTGGTGCTAGGTGTGTAATTTGTTCTTTTCTGTAGTTTAAAATGACAGAAGCAAGGATGAAGAAACTTTGCCCTGCAGGGAGTAAAAAGCTGCTGAGCTGGGTGAATGATGTATGGCTACACTAAAAATGGTTTTCTTTCCAGAATGAATTTAGAAGTTATTGGGTCCATAATGTGAACTCTGTGGTCTATTGCCCTTGGGGGTTTTGTTTTGGTGTTTTGTTTTGGTGAGGAAGAGAAACTGCTTTCAAAGCTTATTTACAAAAGTGCTTATTGCATGTGTAGTTGATTTCCTGCCCATTATTCCATCAGCAGCAGTAATTGTTCAATAGGTGCAGTCAGGATATTTGACCAAAAACCATTGAGGATTCACTCACAATTTCCCTCTCAGGTATGTAGAAGTGATGGCAAACCCTCTCTCATAGCCTTTTGGTAATTTACATAAGCTACAAGTAAAAAATAACGAATCTGTTTTCTTCGTTCTGACGTGGTGGAAGGGTGTTTTCAGTTAGATCCAAAGATACATGCTCTATTGTAGAGAAAGTGCCTATTTTCCATGCTTTGCAGTAAAGGATCTGTCATGATTCCATACCCCATTTTCACTAAGATATTCCATGATACCAGGTACATAAGGACATTACAGCATTTACACAACTGATTTACACCATTTCATTAAGCATCACCTAAACTCAATGAGTATTTTAAAGCTGAATTTTGCTGATCGGATCTATCAGTTATATATGTGTGTACAATTATTTACCATATTTCCTGATGTAACTTAGGACTATGTCAGACTGTTTTAAATCAGCTTTTTAATGTGCAGAAGATTGTAGACTAACAGATAATAATTTTTTTACATTCTATTCTGCATGGTCAGAGTAAGCTGTAGATAAAACAGCCAGGTTTTAGTAAGTAATTTATGTTCAGAGAATAGAATTACTTCTTCGGCTGCCTGCTCAACATGTACAAAATACAAATGTATGGGGAAGCAAAAAACCTATTTCCCTGCAGATAAATGCAGGATCGTGTCTTTTTTTCACCACTCTGTTGATTACTTGAGGCAGTTTGAAGTTACCGGTGTGAAAATACTGGTTTGATAACTCCACCTGGGTTTTCTTTATTCCTTTTCCTATTTATAATTTTGTTACAGTGGATTGAAAATGGTTCTCTGTGGGGGGAAGTATTTGTAGTTTTTAGTTGCTTAGCTCCACAGCAGCAACAAAATCCTTTGGAAGTTCTTTTTCCGGGAAGCAGGAACATGTTTATATTTGCAGTTTAAATTGCTGCTTTATTTGCTTTTCTTTTTCCTAGCCTGTGCTTTCTGTGTCTCCATAACAACAGAAAAACTCCTTCTATAGTGCCTTAATATTTCTTTCATCAAAATTCTTGGTATGTTTCCCCCTTTTCTCTCTTTTTTTGACTTGATACTGAAATAAGTACAAATTGGAATGGAGAGTGGGAAGAACAGTTCTCTTTTCTCTTAGTAAGGTATTCATAGGTCAAGATTGCCTCTGACTTGCTGAATTCAAATACATTTTTTCCGGGAAGCATGCCTGCAATCTTCACATTTTCCACAGGGTTTTTTTCCTTATTATTCTGCAGAAATACATCATAGCAACTCAGTCTCCAGCCAAGGAGCACTGAGAAGAGCTTGCCAGCACTTCTCTGAGCTTTGACAGGAGGTGATGGCTTGGGAATGACAAGGTAGGCTTAAGAACAGCCTCTGCTCGTTAACTCATATCCTTACCAGCCAGATTGGCCAGGCCTTGGTATCAGTGGCAGGCTTCAGCGGATGCACCTTTTGGCAGTGTTTTCTGACTAAATGGGCTTAATTTTATTATTTTTAACCACACTTGTCAGTTTGAAAGCACTGATTTAATTTTGCATGCGTGTGCGTATCTCTAGAGAGATTATTTGTGACACGAGGACTGGAACACAGAGAAATTTCATGGCTTTTCATTGATTTTTTTTCTTAGATTTTTCTCTCAAGGTATTCTCTATTGCTATTTCTGCTTTAAATTTATTTAAGCCTTATATTTGTTAAATGCCATTAAATTTATGTAGCAACTTTTGATTTCAGATTGAGAATCGTATAGTAATTGTGAACAGAGAGTAATACCATGTTGAAGTCACTAGGTTGTAATTCTTTTGGGTGTGATATGATTCATCTGGGAAAACTAGTAGTAAGGGGGTTTAGTAAGGTTTTGGTGTTATTTTAATCATCAAGAACTGATCCTGTTTATTAAAGGTAACAGTTTAGAATTTCAGCACATAAGGAATCCGTGTCACTCATGTATGTTGAATGCCGGTAGTCTTTAAATGAGCATGTACCTGCTGGAAATTCACGACTGGTTTCGTATCATGCAGAGGCCTCATTCAAGGTCAGTCACTGTTGACAGCAATACTTTCTTTGCAGTTGCTTCACTTTTTATACCAATCATTAGAAAAACTGAATACTTGATAGAATATAATAGTGTGTTAATTTTTTGATAGTGTTCAAATCAGCATTAGTGTTTATCTTCTATCCCAAGGTGTCTTTTCTGTGCCATATCTTTAATAAGAAAAAAAAACCCAACAGCTAGTAAGTGTAAACATTGGAATGTCAATTGGGAAGACTTTGGATGTATTTTTTCTGCTGTTTGTGCAAAGCTCTTGCTTTTTATTTTTTTTAAACATTCCTCACAAAATTACCAGTGTCAAACCAAAGGTATTCACAATAGCTGAAAGAGTTTTGTACCAACAGATTTCTGTGGGTACACATTCTCATACGTTACCAAATGGTAGCACCTGCAAATTTGCAGATGTAGGTATGCCTTTGTGCAAAATCCAAGTTCTGTTAAGTTTCTAAAGATTGATTGCTGAGAGTTTACTTCCAAAAAAGTAATAGTTGTAATATTCACAGTAAATATAAATGGCAGATAGAAAAGGCTAGTCATTGTGGAATGTTACTTTTGAAGATGATGTATGCTGCATATGGAGGTTAGTACAAAGAAAGCCCAGTTCGTTTTGTAGCTGCTTCATTCTCATCTTGTGTGCCAAAGCTGTAAACCAGACTCTTAAGCTGCAAGTGTATTAAAGTCTTGGTTTAGCAGAGTGCATTGAAAAGTTTTACTGGATGCAGATTTTATTCCAAGTGATGTTAGAATGTTTCCTTTCTTTTAGGTCCACAAAATTTGGCATAGTTGTTAGAAGACTTCTCCACTGGACTTTGACACTGGACTTGCTGATCGTTATTCCTTACTCCTTTTCCACTTTCACTAGCTTCATTAAGTATCTCCAGATGAGGATTTAAAAGGATGGGTTGAAGGTCACATCATCCTCACCAACTTGTAATTATGTCCCTATTATCTCTAAAATCAAGACTGATCTTATTAAGTAAGGAGATTTCCCTCCCACTCCCTTGGGCACGCTAACCTGATTAACACAAGGTCATTCTCAGATTCTTTAAGTTGCCTGAACTACTTGGTTTTTTTTGCCATAGCCTAACAAATATGTTGCTTTCCATCCTGTGCAAGTAGGTTGCCCATTATGTCACGCCTCTGAGTTCTGTGTGCTTTGCCATGTATGTTGGCCTCATATCTTGAAGATAAGCATGGTACACTGCAGTCTCCAGTTTTATGACTGGCTCTTCAGAGTAGCCTTCACATGGATCAGGAATCCTGGAGCAGAAGTGTTCTGCTTTGTCCCGGCTGCATTCCAAGACAGTTTTATTCTGTTGGTTTTCTTTACTTCCTTACAAATAAGAGCAAGGCATCCAGGTATATTCATCAGTCTTACAGCGTTCAGAGAGTTATTTAGCTACCAGGGCACCCTGACGGACATCTCAGTGTCATCTCAAGATTTTGGATTTTAGTTGTTTCAGATCTCTGCTCTTAGTCTTTTTCTGTTTGTTTTGTTCCTTTAGAGAAGTGTGGAGAAAATACTGCCTTGGGCCACTTGGGCTATACTTTCTGTGCTGCTTTATGAACTGTATATCAAGCAACATAGAAATCACTCTTTAGCTCAATATCGTGTCCAGTTCTTCAGCATACAACTTAAATAGAGACTCCAGCAGATCTGCTCAAAAAGGCAGGCTTCAAAATATGGAATTTCTGTCCAAGGAAGGAACAGTAAAACCAAGCGTGTTCTTTGATACTTACCCGGTGATTGAATACTTTTTCTCTTTTCGGGAAGCTCTCTAATAGATTCAGCTTAGAAAGTGAACAAAACTATTGTCTGCCACTGGGCTGTAAATCTTATTGACATCCAAGTCATATTCAATAAGCTTTTTCAGTATGTAGCAGTACATTTTAATGTGTTGGGAAATCAGCTGGAAGCAAATTATTAAGAAAAAAAGAAGACTGGTTTTGCCTTTTGTGTTGCTGTTCCCGTAGACTGAAGGCGTCTGTGTGAACATGAAATGTCCTGGGCTAAAGCAGTGGCAATTTACCTGTCTCTGCATGAAATTAGTAATTATTGATCAGCAGATGCAAATGGAACAATTCTGTGCTGGTTTAGAAATGATGTAGGCGTCGGATGCATTTACAGTAATTACGTATTTACAGCTAAAATCAGAACTGGAATCAAAAAGATACAGGACCCTGTTCACAAAATGTCATGCCCTCCTCTTTTGTGTTTGAAAAATTAAGCAAATGTTCTTCTAAACCATATGCACCAGGCATAAATGCGGTTACTGCCTTTGTGTAATGTATGCATTGCGTATTTCCAACACCCCAGTGGAGTCTGTTTGCTATTTTTTGTTTGCTACTTCAGTTCATAAATAACAAGTCTTTTTGGAAACAATGGGAGAGAATATATCAGGAATCCACACAGCCTTTTGTGACTCCTTATGTACTCTGAAAGACTTTGCACTACTGGAACTTGCCTCTGCCTGAGGCAGGGAGGAAGGAACATGGTTTTCATCAGGCTCTGCAAAGCCGTGCCAGGTATGGGAAAAGTGGTTCGTAATAACTATTATGATACAGTTCATTCTACTCTAATCCTCACAGGGATTTATTAATTCATTTCAGAAATCCATTAGAATGAAATTATATTCTAGATTACAGTGCAATAATAATAAATACTTTGCTGCATAGTATAAAGGGGAGTTGTGAAAAAAACCTGTCTTCTCTAGGTGTCAATTTTTGCATTGCCTAGTTGCCTGAGCTCTCAATTTCTGTTTATGGATATCTGTGATTTGGGGGCAAAATTACCCATGGCCTAATTCTGCATGGTTCTTTGATAGCTCAGCTGTTTATGTTGTTTGGAGAAACATGCACATTCATCATTGGGTTTGTTTGCTTGTTTTACTGTATGAGGAACGTTTGTAGAGAAAGCTGAGAATGGTTGGCTGTTCTGTCTTTACATGTGTTTGGGCATCACAGCTGAATGCTGGTTGTTTCCAGCAGCCTGATGTGCTTTGTTCTACAGGAGATTGAAAGTCAGCTTCATGGTGTTCTCCTGTATTGGTGAAGTTGTTATCTCCAGAGATCAGAGATCTCATCTATAATGGCTTGTTGTGCCCTTGTTGTTCCTGTGCCAAGTCTGGGAGGAGGAGGTGTGTGTGCATGGGGAAATGTGAGACTCTCACTACTTTTAATCAAATTGTTGCTTGTTTTATAGTTTTGGCATGTAATGTGTGTTTTACACCCGAGATTATTCAGCTGTTGACCCTGCTGGACTCTTGACATTTGTCACTATGTTAAAAACTTATTCAAAGGCATCAAATAAAACACTTAGGAATGAATTTCAGACAGACAAATCCAGCTGTTGCATGTAAAAATAGATACAGATGTCCTCAACAGAAGAAAGGTTTTCACACGTTGTTATAGCAACAGAAATTCAGTAGAACTTTAGGATTAGATGTTGTCTATTTCTTCAACATTTCCATTTTCAAAAGCATCTCAAATAACTTGCTTTTTTAAGATGCACTAAGATTTAATAGAAGTTATGCAGTATATTGATTTCAGCTTACAATTTATATCTACTACTTTTGCATGATATAAAACATGATCTAACTTTTTTTACTAAGTGGTCTACTGTCAACTTGAAATATGTTTTGTGTTACCTGTGCAGAATTTGTAGATGTGGGACACCTGTTATGTTTTACTGTCCCTAAGTGTTAGCACACACACACATGAAATTGTATAATCATATTCTTCACGGAAATAGTTGTGTTGCAGCTGAAAGTCTGGAGATATGATGAGGAATTTATGTAGATATTTTGTTTTTCAGGGATACTCTTCTGACCTGAAAACACAAATACTTCTCCTGTGACTAATGGAATTTATTTTAGCAAGTGTCAAATCAGCTCATTCTTTGTTTTGCAGCTGCATTTGCACTGACTGTGATTTGTATTCTGGGTATTGCCCCATGGTTCCTTTCCCTAAGTTTAGGGGATTGACATACGTGGCAGCAAGACTAATATTTAATTAGAAAAGCTTGTCATTCTGAGTGCTTCTGTTTAGCAGCATTTTGATAATTTTTAGGCCTCTGTTTGAAAGTTGCTCTGTCTCCCTTTTTTTTTGCCCCACATTTCTTTATGCTTTGTTATCTGTCCTAATTTCATAATTATATGAACAATATTTAAACAGAAATCTACCTTCCAAACTATGGAACTAACCTGAGAGGCAAATCATTATTCTTTTCATGGAATTAATACTTCTCTTGCCCTCTCTCCTCTCCCTTTGATGACTTGAAGCTTTTATATTGTATGTTCTTTGGGTCAGGGAGCTTTTTCTGCTGTGTGCAGTAGCCATCACTTGAAATGCCACTGGAATACAGTAAGTGACAGTCCAGATACTGTGACTTCTAATACATATCAGTGTATTTCTGTACTGGGGGACAAGAGTAAAAGCATTGCCATTGAGGGCTGTGTGTTAAGTAAGTCCTTCAACTCCAGTTCCTACCACATTGCTTTTACTGCCATCCTTTCTTTGTGCTCTATTTTTGCTGCTCCTTTACCCTATTCAGCTTTTGTATTGTACCTCCAAGCTGGTTTATTTTGTATGCTCAGTCACTTGCATGGAGGTGACAGGAATACTGTCCTCGGAAGTGCTGAGTGACAAAGAAGACACGATTAGGATTCTAGTCACTGTCACTTGGCAAACGAATAGATGGAGCTGCAGAAGGAATAACACATAAACCAAAGAGTTGCATGGGGCAGATGCAGAAGTTAGAAAGCATTGTGTAAAGATAGTGAGAACAAGTAAGTGGTGGTCTGTTTTGATCATACACAGTGTAATTTCTTTGTGATGGCCTTATTTATGAAGTTACCTCAGGAATTTGTACAAATGGTGACAAACAAGGTGACAAATTGATATAGGGAATTCCAGTTACATATCCAAGTACTGCACCACTTTCACTGTCAAAGTATAATGTTATCTTTCAAAACTTTCAAAGGAACCTTGATTTGCTTGAAAGTAATTTCGCTGATAAAAATGTGCTTCTGAAATAAATCAGGTGTAAAGCTAAGGAGTAAAGGTAATTTCTTCTATGCAGCTAAGTTTGCAAATTCATTCTCACTAGGACTGAATAAAGAATTCCAACCTTTCAGTTTCTGGGAAGTATAAGGTGCCTTATTTTTATTTATTCTAAGTTATAATTTGAAATATTCCTGCTATTGTGTCCAAAGATACATTGAACGAATGTCTAATACCTGGAAAATTAATGCAAGCAGTATGAGACCTAAATGGAGACTATTAAGCATATTTTACTGCTGCTTTAGTGTAACTTAACATTTCAGAAGCAAGTTTGGGTTTGCTGGGTTTTTTTCATTAGACATCAGGTTTGTTTCCATATGAAACTTGGTCTTGAAAATTACTAATACTAATAAAATCCTTAGGTCCTAACTTGCAAGAACTTAGGTCAGCCTTGTACACTGTAGGACCATATTAAGTAGAATCATCTGGGCAAAAATAGATCACCAGAGAGTAGTAGATGAACCTAGTACAAGCAAATCTGCTGCTGTTTCCAGTCTGCACAGGATAGTAACTCTGTCAGCTGAAGGGGGATGTTATATAGCTACAAGAGGAGACATCAGAGGACATAAGAGAGTGATTGCAAAGGAAGTAACATCAACAACTGATTTGTGAGGGACATCTGTGTGATTGGATATATCCTTGTTTGAATAAACTTCTGTACTCATGGAAAAAGTATGTTTCATCAGTTCTCTCTACTAAAATCCAAATACCTTTGAACCTCTGAAATTGGCTATGACTTGGATGATAAGCAATGGTTGATGTCAGACCAAATCCACATGGTCCTGTGTTTGGAGAAGTGTCTGTAGTTCTGACAATCTTGTAATGCTGTAACTGTGTGATGTTTACTTTTTCATGTAGAACAGGAAATTGAAAATGAAACATGAGAATTCACAGTCATGGTAATGTCACGTTGTCCTTCTGGATTCTGAGAGCTACTGTTCTTATCGTATCTGTCTACCTTAATGAATCAGGAAAATGCAGCTTTTTACAGGAACAGAAATTGCTTCTAGTTTTTCCATTTTAGGTGCCTGTGTGTTTGTGGTTATCTATTATCAGTATTGTAAAGTAATGCTGGATGATTAGGAAAGTGTTCCATATAGTCTTCAAGTACAGAGAAGAACTGGTTTTGGCAATAAGGCTTCTTTAAGGTAACTCTTTATAATAGCTTTTTATCACTGCAGTTTGATTTCTTCCTGTGTCATTGGGGAATAAAGATGAAAGTAAACAACAGTTTTTGTAATTGAAATCAGTTAACTTTTTGCATTCCATCCTTGTGTAATTACCTTTTTAAGACTTCAGCTTTAAATAAGTGAGTTAATGGAGGTTTTATACATAAAGTTATTAAAAATTACAGCTAGTTTTCAAATTAGTATTGACAATACAGTTAAAGAAATAAATAAGTTCTAGGTCTGTTGAATTATTAGAAACCAAAAAGCTAATGAAAATGAGTATAAAGGTAGGGCATATATAAAAGGCACAGTATGTATAATTATTTGACTACTTAGCCTTATAAATAGCATACAGATATCATGTTACATAGAGTTGCATACAGAATAAAGCAAAAATGTGCAAAAGGATTGCCTTAAAAAACCTCAAGCTAAGAACCAAGGTGTAATAGTTAAGCATGAAAATAACTTTCCAGGAGACGTTTTCTACCTTGCTTATGAGGTCTTTCATGAACAGCATAGATTTTTGGGTTTAGATCTAGTTCACATGAGGATAGTCCATCAGAGACACCCTCTCTAGCATGTAATTAAAACACTGTCTTATCTGCAAAAGAATGCTATCCTATCTGAAGAATGGAATTATTGTAGGGAATAAATCTGTAACTTGAGGAAGATTTTGCCAGATTCAGTTCAGGAATACAGTCATATTTCACTCAATGACCTTTTGTGCTGGCTTTCTCATTCCCTGCTTTTATTAGCAGATAATAGTCCAGTTTAAAAATACTGGTAAATATTCCCATGAAAACAGTCAATAAGTCAGCATTACAATCCACTTATAATTTAATATTAGATGTAGTTTCAGTTAATACTGTCATGTTCGTTCAGTGGGACCTTGCCCAGTGCTCAGTAAACAAATCTAAACAAATGGATGCGAGAGAGTAAAACTCTTCTGGATTGCCTGCCAAGCTTTCCATTATTCATAATCAAGATCTTTCTCTTTTTTTTTAATAAGTTGACCTGTTTAATGGTACAGATGCCTGTGAGTATAATTAAATTGAATTCTGTGCTTAAAATGACCCTCTGATTCATGGGCATTTGCAGTGGAAAGAACAAAAATAAAATTAAAGCCTATTGAAAGGTACAGTAATTAAGTCTCTCAGTTCTGATTATTACCAGCTGGGATGAGAACAGTGGATAAGCAAAGAATACTGCTCCAGCAAGAGGCTGCAGTATAGTGTACCCAGAGATCTGTCTGCATGGAGAGACTTCCCTATGAAGAAGATTTTATTATTACTATTTTTAATACGGCAGAGAAGGCTTAGAAGAACTGGAATCATTACAGAATCATTTTTTACAAACAGATGTAAAAGGGTTAGTTCTTCAGTCTTGCATCTTTTTACAGCCATAAATGAGCAACACTGAGGAACAAGCATAATATGTTATCACCAGTGTAAATGTCTGGTAGATTTTACTTAGAGAGTTGGCTTCTCTTGCTTTAGGTGTTAAATGGAAATGGGAGACAGAGCAGACTCTGGACCTGAGAAAAAGATGCTTCTTTCACACAGTCAGTACATTATTTGGTGCCTGTTTTGAATGATTAAGTAACTAATCTGATTCTGAAAGCATGCCTTTCTATTGCTCTGGACTGAGGGCCTGATTACTCTTCTTAATTAGTTACCTCAATTCCCATTGATTTCACAGAGAGTTAGAACACACCAGTATCTTTGTGATCAGGCTCTCTATGCTGTAGCCAGAAGACACTCTTATGTAGGCCAGGCACTGGAGGGGGTACGAAGCATTGTACAGTGTTACTGCAGGTTACGTTATGAGGTTAATTAATAAGGGCTATGCTCTGGAGATACTGTGCCTCTTGAATTACCCTCCTTCCTTTTAAGGGAAAGAGCTAAGGGAAATTTCACATGTTTTTAATAGACTAGAAAAACCATAGAAAATAGGGCTGAAAAGCAGCTCAGGAGGTCATTTAGTCCATCTTTCTACCTCAAGGTAGAGCTAGCTAAATATAAACCCTATCCTGAGAGGTACTTTTCTGACCTCATCCCTAAATTGCTGGCAGTGGTGATCCTGCACCTTCCTTATTGCAGGCTATTCCAGCTCTTGGTAGCTGTAGTTACAGGTGTAAAGTTTTTCTTGCTGCCTAATCTGAATCTCTCCTGTTACTTTTTTCAGTAATGTTTGTCCCTCCCTCATTAACACAGAAAACAGTATGACATCTTCATAGAATCATAGAAGAGTTCGGGTTGGAAAGGACCTTAAGATCATACAGTTCCAACTCCCCTGCCGTAAGCAGGGACACCCCACACTAAGCCATACCATGCAAGACATGGTCTTAAACACTGCCAGGGATGGAGCACTCACAACCTCCCTGGGCAACCCATTCCAGTGCCTCACCACCCTAACAGGAAAGAATTTCTTCCTTAGATCCAATCTAAACCTGCCCTGTTTAAGTTTGAACCCATTACGCCTTGTCGTATCACTACAGTCCGTAATGAAGAGTCCCTCCCCAGCATCCCTATAGGTCCCCTTCAGATACTGAAAGGCTGCTATGAGGTCTCCACACAGCCTTCTCTTCTCCAGTCTGAACAGCCCCAACTTTCTCAGCCTGTCACCTCATTGTTTCCCATGTGAATTACCATGCTTCCTTATGTGGCATCGTTTATTCATGGGTAACATTTCCTAAACTTTTGATCATTCTCATTGCTCTCTGACTGCTTCTCTCTAACATTTGCATTTTTAAAACTAAGGTCTTTATTGCAGTTGAACTAGGTTGGCTATTATATGGGTGAAGGAAAAGGAAAAATAATCAGAAAACAGACATCAGCCTTGCATCTAGTGGGTGTTACAGGATGTATGGATGTACAGAATGGCTTCAGCTTCAGTGGTCTTTTGGTAAGTAACCACTGCCTTTGCAGTAAATCTCATCTCCAGCACATGGAGGGTAATATATGACCCTTGAGTGTTCACAAGGCTGTAATTCACTGGAGGGCTCTGCTGATGTCATTGGCTTGGGAATGGTACCAGGGGCCCAGAAGTGAACTGGGGCATGCATTCACTCTTTAGCCATCTGTTGGTTTTTTATTACAGTCTTCAAATTTCTCATACTTTGATCTTACATATTTCTCTTAAACCTGAATAGCTTTTATTGCCCCTTCCCCAAGAGAAGTGAACTTGTGAACAGTAAAAATATAGGAATGGCTGAAGAAATAACTCCTGGTGAAGGAGTTGTCTCGATGTGAAAATTGTGGTGCATGTTTGAATTTTGTTCTGCCAGTTTCTGTCTGTCCTTTTCTAAAACTCTCATCAACAAGCATGGTCGGCAAGCCTCTTGCTATTTCTATTCTGGATCTCTTACGCACAGAAATTGCTCATGGAGCATTGGGGGTTTTGTGCCAAAAAAGCAAATGGATGATTTTTTAAGTCTCTTCTGCATTTGCCAAGGTGAGAATCCTGATATTTTATGGTGAGCAGCTTATGCCTCACTTAGGTCTGTAGCAGATGAAGTTTCTTATAAAGGAGTTATTAATATTTGACTTTATTGTCCACAATGGGAAAGTCCCCATTACCTATTCCACTGTATGATGATGCATTATATCAAGTTGAGTCCAGCACAACTTTTAAATGAATTGCACTATATGTGTAGTTTTGTACTGAATTATATTCACTGCTGAGTGTTGCTGTGATGTGTGTACTATTCCATTTAAAAGAGGACTAAAAAAATCAGGTTATCGGACATGGTTTATGTTTAAAATTTATGTAATGATAGAATAGACTTATGTATGTTTTATTAGTTTAAAAGCAAGATAAAATCATAGCTTAGAGTTTACATATTATGCATGAACAACCTTGAAATACTGTGCTAATGCTATAAAGGAGAGAGCAGTAGACTGGCTTTAAGAGCATATTCTGAAGTTACATTATGAATTTTGCCTGAAACAGAGCACTGAGTCTGTATGGAGGCGGATGTAACTTCCACTGGAAGACTCAATCCCAACCATGCAATGCAATGGACTTGATGTAACAGCATTTTTCTGTCTCAAATTTATGTAAATCAAAGTGTCTCCCTGAGTACTCCCACTTACTAAAGGCTTTCATCAGGAAACAGCATAATATTAAATACATGTAGTGAGAAATCTGCTTGCCTTTTTTTTTTCTTTTTTCTTTTTTTTTTTTTTTTTTTTTTTTTTTTTTTTTTTTTTTAATTTTTTTATTTTTATAAGGAAAAGCTTACAACACACTGAGCGGTCTCTGAGGGGCATGCATGAAGCAAGACATCTCATGAANTTGGTTTTTGCTTTAGATTCTTTAAAATATGACACTTCACAGGCATTTTATTTCCAACAGGGAAACTCTGAAGGAAATACAGAGAGAGAGACTGATTGCTGGAACATCCTGTAGTACAGCCAGGCCTTCCCCCTCACACACCCCTTATTTCCCCTATTTTCTGGCCATTTCACATTTCTTGTCTTTTTATTGCACCTTCACATCATAGAAATCTTTCGTGGAGGAAATGGTTTGTCCTTGAAGGATGTCCAAAGAAAAGGTTGGGAGGTTTTCTCTGTTAATCATCAGCCTGTCAGACTTGGGCTGCACAAAGCAGAGGTGTGACTGGAGGTGTGGGTCTGCACTGGGTGTGCCTGGGCTAGGGAGTGGGATGTGGGAAATCGAAAAGATGCGGGATGGAGAGGATAGGGAGGAGCGAATGGCTGATTATTTCTACCATCTTGGTCCCCTATCAAAGGCTGTGGGAGATATAGGACACAGATGGATTTGCAGTCCTGACTTAATGTTACTCGCTGTTTCTTTCTCCCATCAGTCTTTCTCACTATTTTCCTTTAATAAATTCCAGGCAGTAGCTGCAGTGAAAGAGAAATACTTTCTACCTTGGAAGTGAAATGTATCAGCATGTCAGCTTTCCTTATGAATGGAATGCCTGAGACATTCACATTATAAGAAAGATGTCTTTAATTATTGTTATAGCAAGTATGTGAATTAATCTCAATCATTCTATTATTTTTTTCTTTCTCTCTTTTCGGTAAGGCTTTGCAGATAGCTAAACCTGAAGAGTCACTCAGACAAGTCTTATTGTACGTTATTGTTCTCTTCCTTGCAAACCTTTCATAACTGCTGCTAAACCTCAGAGAAAAGCTTTGATCACTGAGGTGTTAAAATCAGTAAGATTAGCTACTGTTTTCAGTTGGGATCACATTAAACTCAACACATGTACTAAATAGGACACATACACTCCTCGTTTTCCAGCCTTAATAACATTTGCTATCAAAACAGACATTTTCTTTCTAACAGGACTAGATCTGTATTTAAGGAATGGCTATACTTACCAGTATTTTTTTTCCATTTTCCTTCTTGGTAGGTAGATAGAGGCAATCCATTTTTCAGGAGGAAGAGCACTGAAGGAACACTCCTTTGTTCCTTTATGACATTCCTGCAAAAGAGGAAGTGTAGCAGAGCTATAAAGTCTTCCATCAAACGTAGAAACCCCTTTCCCTCATGTCCAGAACTATGATTGTTTCCTGTGATGCTGCCTACTGAAAATTAATGACATTTTCATAGTTTTATTCAAAATAAAAAAAAGAGGGAAAGAGAAGACATTAAATAAATACATAAATGAATAATGTAACCCTCTGGATCAAAGACCTTAAAAACATATATAATTTACCCTTCTGTGTTGTCTAAATTAAGCTCACTTTTTCCTAATATAATGGTGACTCATAGCTAGAAGGCAGAAGAGCCTCATGAAGAATTGTGCAATGCTGCATTACTCTTGACAAGCTATGCTAAATATCAAGACTTAATATATAGCTATAAACAGGGGATTTGGGCACTTTTCATGGATTCTTCAGGCCACCTGTCATGGGCTGTGCGTATGGGTAAGAGAGCACAGACTGTGTTGGCTTTGAACATCAGAGGGAGGTGGATTTTCATTCCTGTGTGCGTTGTTGTCACCTTCTTTGTTTTGTGGTTACTTGAGCTGATGGCTCTGTTTTATTGTCATAAGCATTTTCTTTTGCTGCCCTCTAGCCCATATAGAGTGTGCCAGTGCTGAGGCTCCAACCTGGCTAGCCTTTATTTGGGAATGAATTGATTTTTTTTTTTTACTGTCTTTGGTACTAATAAAAATCTGTAAATCAAATGCATGATCTCAGCATAAATGTGGCAGGGCTGATGATCAGATAACCAGCTCTGATCAAAAAGAACAGGTTGAATATTGAAAACCAGTTTTGATTAAAGGGTGAGGGTTTTGTCACTAGTCCGTCATTGTTTCCTAACAAAGCTGTAACATATTATACTTATTTAATTTCTCTGATCCCTGAGGAGCTCATGTTGCTGCCCTTGTACTCCTCTGTATTTGATTTTGCTGCAGCTTATTAATCAAATTTGAATTAGGTTTTTAGGTTTGAAATAGACAAAACTAATGAATGCAAGTCTGACAATTAAAAAGATAGTGTAGACACAACAAGCCTTTTTCTGCACATGGAAAAATCTACAATGTTTTAAACTTGCAAAGGTTTTTGGATGTGGTCTTTTTGCTCCTACTAAAGGGAATAGTTGAGTTTAATTATGCAAGGTGCTTAAATTTGCATTTCTGGAGGTTTTTAGCATCTTCAGCTCATGCCACATCAAGCCCCTAACCTTTCCTTCTCAGTAACTTCAGGAATGCTTTGGATCTAGATTACTCTTTCATACCTCCTGTAGTTTTTCATCTCCTTTTTACAGTGCTTTTTAGAATAAGATTCAGAATAATATTTGTGACTACATGGATGAAGCAGGCTTCTTCCTTTATTCTGTGTAAATTACAGGTGCAACTGTTGACTGTCCCACCTGTGGCACTAATGATCCTGGTTCATTACCCCAGCTCTCATTCTGTTATCCCAAGACAAAGAAATGACAAAGTCATGAGGTGCTATGCAACCCAGGAACCAAAACAGGAGAGAGACAGATGAGTTCACTGAAGTAAATACTATGATACTTTATTAGATGGTCTTAATTTTGTAACATGGTGTCCTTTCCCAGCACTTTCTGCCCAAGGATTAAAACATATTTTTCAGGTATTGATAAATTAAATTTCACAGTACTCTTCTAAAGTTTTAAGGCAATAAACCTATATGACACCTAGATGGATGGATGTGTAGAGATTAAATGATTTGCTGGCAGAAGTGTCATTTGTCAGATGCGGAACTGGGAGCGGTGTTCAGTCTCCTATCACATTACATCTTCCAATTTACTACCGCTGTGTTATTATGACTTAAATCTTGCTTTAACAGTAACTTTTCCTGTGTTATCTCTGAGCTCAGCTTGTGTTCCTAATCTTTTTTTGCCTTGGTATGTTATTTTCAATCTAACCAATCACAATCTAACCAATGACTCCATGCATCATTAAAAAGCTCTCTCATGCAGGTGCACTACCTGTATTTTTAGTAGAAAACTCTCTGCCCTTGAGGCAGTCTTTGTGCTGCCTGACTGTACTGATAGATCCAACTGCATGCTATTAGCAGTCTTTTACAGCTAAATCCAACAAAGATAATTCATTGCTATTTTCCAGTGTGGGTTTAGAATACAGGTTTATTGATTTATTTTTCACTTCTGGTGCTTTGACAGTTAAAATTTCTCCTACTCTTGTGGACTCTTCTCAAGGTCTGGTTGAACACTTTGACAGAATTTTGTGTTCCAACTAAGAAAACATTTGTATTTAATCTTTACTTGATTGCTTCCTTCTGAATTCGTTCTTTTGTGATTACAGAATTGCTGTTCTAGTTTACTGGTACCCTTAGTCCACAACTGTGCTGCTGGGAGGCCTCTCTGTTTCTTTAGTTTTTCAAGGCCATTATCATTGGTAGAGTTGATGCTGGCTTTGTGTTTCTGGGGCAGAATTGACAGAACTTTTTAATTTCAAAATGTTACTTGGCACAGTGTTTTAGTGATGTGTTTTCTGGGTTAGCTACGTGCTTTTGTGTGGCCCTTGATCTTCTGCCTCTTCCCTCTTCCTTTTCCTAAGAAGTCTGTGGGGACTCTTCACATTTAAGCACACATATGTGTGTGTGTGTGTTTCTATATATATTTATATATATAGATATGTATTTTAGCTACAGATGTTGAATATTCTCCTTCAAGTCAGTGCCTCAGGATGATGTTAAGGAATGGTGAGAGAAGGATGATGTAGACTGGTGGATGAGGTATCAAGGCAGACATGATCATAGAACATTTTGGGTTGGCAAGGACCTTGAGATCATCTAGTTCCAATCCAGCTGCCATGGGTAGGGGCACCTTCCACTAGACCAAGTTGTTCAGGGCCTTGTCCAACCTGGCATTAAACACTGCCAGGGATGGGGCAGCCACATCTGCTTTGGGCACCCTGTGCCAGCGCCTCACTGCTCTCACAGGGAAGAATTTCTTCCTCATATCTAACCTACATCTCCCCTGTTTAAGTTTGAACCAATCTCATTTTTATTGAAGATCCCATCATACGTATAGAAAATCAAGATGATCTCTGTATTATTCTGGTTAAATTTTAGCTTGGATAACTTCAATTCCTGTATTCCCGCTGTTCTTTCTAGAATGGTCCATTCTTTGCTGTTTGTTGAAAACAGTTGTATAATGTTTCTGTCCATGGTTACTAATCTGCTGGTTTTCATCCAAGGTAGCTCTGTATCAGTGCTGGTAGAAGTAAGAATTTATTTCTACATTCAGAAATCATTTGGGAATGTATAAACCACTGTACATATAGAAGATAATTATTTGCCTCCAAAGGTTCCTTATTTTTATTAATGTTTTGATTTCATATACTGTCTGCATATTGCTCCCTGAATACATATAACCATTGTAATTGATAATGTGACTCCTAAGTAACTCTCTTAACTGCTGGTTATAACTGTGACACTGTTCCATTTGAAGAAGGTTTAAGCCTACTCATCAGTGAGGGTGAGTCAGTTCTCAGTAGTGTATTATTTACAATCCTTGTTCATGGAGCTTTAGACAAGTTCTGTTGTGTCTGAGCAAGACTTCTTTTGATCTCTCTAAGTTTTTGCCAGATCCCAAATTAACTTCCAGATAACGTTGCTTGCTTGCATTTGTCTTCCACAGCAATAAAAACCTAAGATTTACACATATATTACATGAGTCTGTATATTTAACTATACACAGGATGGACCTAGGACCAGGCAGATTAATAATGCAAATTTTCACCCTCTTTCTACTTTTTGCTTTTCTCTGGCTCATGCTGACTACAGGCTATTGTGTGCTACCTCCTTTCTCCAGGTATTACCTAACAGATTCTTTCTTATATTTAGAGCTCATCTTTTCTGAAGTGATCACAGATTTAATAACAAACTTACAGGAAAACATGGCAGTCGGGGGGGGGGGGGGGGGGTTTGGGGGGGGAGAAAACACA